>JAQGBH010004900.1:0-15562 GCA_034698265.1 Sminthurinus aureus
GAGAATACATGTGTGAAATTTGGGCCGATTTAAAAATCATGACTGCGTCAATTTTACATTACAGATACCTTTACCCAATAATATTATAATAATAATGTATAACACTAAACCATCTCGTACTTGTGCTCACAAGCATTGGAATTTCGTTTCAAAAACAATGAATTCTAGGGTAAATGACCTTTCTTTCAGTTATTTGTGTTTCTCCTGAATAACATAGGAAATATGTAGGGAGTTGAGAGTTGAGCATAATTACATAAATATACCAAAAAGACGGATGTAATTTTGCATAAAGATTCGCCAGGTACAAGATGTATAGGAATGTAAATAGGTTTTTTATATGTGCAGGAAGTAGGTCTGTCATTTAGCCTTTGATCTTTGATTATTGATTATTTCCGACATTTTATCCCAGTTTTGCATGTAACAATTTTGTAATATCAACAGACTTGAATATTTTCTAATTAACAAGATGTAAGTACGAAAAAATAATCCTGTACTATACTATATTACATCATTTTTTGAACGAAACAGCATGCTCAATCAAACATCAAACACAATAATAATTATAGAAATCAATTTATGATACAGATCTAAACATCTGATGTCCTGTAGTTACAATATACATTGTACATTCATTAAAACCGACGTAAAATTATATGTTATATGATATATGAGAGGTGGGCATTGGATTGCGTTTATGCTCATTTGTTTTGGTTCTGAGTTCTGAGACAGCAAACATAAAAGCTAAATGATAATTAAACTGATAAAAAAGTCATGAACGCAGGTGTCATGCAATATGCAAATAAATATATATGAATCCGAGAAGTGAAAAGGTTGGTAGTCGTTCTTATATATATAATTACCTATCGTTCAAATAAATTTTTAGGGAGTAGTAGAATAAGATTGGAGCACTCGTTGGTAAATAGTGTAGAGCGTACTTTGTGAAACATGCTACAAAAACTGATGATATGGAGCAGTCTACAGGTCATTATACACCCACAGCAAAAACTCATATTTAGCTTACGCTACTAAAGGTTATATACATTCTAATTTTATCACTTGATTTCTTGATTTCATTATTCATTGCATTCTATTTCACAATATTTATTCCTCGTTAATGAATTCCAATTTCAAAGGTTTTTAATTTTTTGCCTTACCGTGGGAAAACGAAACATTTCCCAAATTATTCAACACAGTAATGAAATAAAAATTTGGCTTACCTCAGGAAATGTAATATAATATTATGTAAATCAACTTAACCCTTTGTCCCTTAATAAAATATTCTGGATGCACCTTGCTCCGCATAGTATGCGGACCGCATACACACGCAAATGTAACGCGTACTTGGAATTCAGTAAAACCTTTTTCGTTCATATAAAAGTTTCAGTTTTCTCTTCCTCTTGAAAACTATCTTGGATTTAACCTTTAGGTTGAACTATTGTGAGAAAAGACCAATACGTACCTACACCAAGTAAAAGAACTAAGCGTGCTTAAAGTTTAAGTGCCCTGCACATTTGTAAATATTATCAGCTATCAGCCAAATGCGTTTTGGCATAAGCACCACATCACATGTACATACAGAGGTTGACATCAAATAATTTTGCAAAACTGGATTTCATTGCTTCCACAAATCCACAATACATGTGTAATGTGTACCACACGTTCACTACGTAGTTATATTGTATTACAATATTTATAGACTATGGAAATAAAAATAACTTGTAATGTACTGTACTGGCTGGTTGCATTTATAATGCAGTCTATATTCTATACTAGATGCAACATGCAACTTCATTCCCAGCAAGATACCTATATGCAAAATACATAGTACAGGATATTCGAGTATTGGGGTTTGAAAAGTTTATGCATTAAAAACTTGTATTTATTCATAATTAAATTGGCAGCTGGAATATTTTATTATTTTATCTTATTGAACCCCCGAACAAAACAAAACCATTGCATTAGGTTCATGTAGTATTTTTTACAAAATATACACAGCTCTTTGAGAAAATAGAAAACGAAAAGAGCAGGAAATGATTTTATACTTAATTTTCATAATATAATAACTGTTATTATCATTTTTGATAAATACTTTGATAATAATTGATTCCAACCAACAACATTATACATAAAAAATTTAAATACTACGTAGACTAAAAATATAAAATACATAAAACGAAATGTAATAGGTACATGAAAAAGATACACTTTCCATAACTGGCACTACAAAGCAAAATCTACGTACAAAGTCCAGGTATCAGGTATTACTTACGACTTAGAAGTTCAAAGTTAGAAGCTTGAGTGTATATAAAAACAACAAATGAAGCAAGAAAACGATACACGGAAAAAATGCCAGTAAATTTGCAAGAAAAAAATCGTGATTTAGACTCTTTCTATTTAGTATTCTCTCTTACTGGTCACTCTGCAACAGGTTTTTCATCGTAAGCGTTTCTTGATGCTCATCCATTATCCAAGCGTCTTCACAGTGCAATGCTGTATTTTGTTAAAAAACTTCCTGTAGTTTATCCTTCCAGGATAAATTGCACTTGCATCGAATATTTTATTTTTCATTTTTATAAATAGATATATCTTTGTACGATTGTTGTTACGTATTACGTAGTACTTTGCATTTTGCATGTATTCACAGTATTCGGTACATGTGTGTGTGTTAGTGGATGATAGAGATAGAGATATATGTAGAGGTACAAATACTTGAACAACAGAATCGATTTTTTTTAAGTTCATCCTTATTGTATTTTTTCAATCATAATTCATGATTCATAAATCTATCTAAATGCTTTGAAAGCATTGCAAATTGAATCTAAGCACTAGCCAAAGTTTTTTTCCCCTGTTTTTTCTACGTAGCCCTTTGTCCATGAATGTTGCTCATCATTTGCTGTACTCTGTTTTCTACACACAATCGAACTAATGATGTTCTTTATCAGTCGATGCATTGTTGTCTTCGATATAAAATCTATAGATATTTATATCTTTGATGACGGTTGACGGTTCCATGTAGAGAGTTGAGAGTTGAAAGCAAGACTATGGATCGTATGAAGCATCCGATATTTTTTTATCTTTACATGAGTACGTATCTTTGAAAAACTCATAATATGTTATGTATGCATATTCCATACACCATACACCATGCATCATTTTAAAAACACTTTGCTTGGCTTTCCTCCCTGATCCTCTCTCGAAAACTTTTGAAGTTGTATTGCATAACTTGTTGAAAGTTATGTATTGTGCAAAACATAACAATTATCTTTGGAAGTGATTGCCGTGATTAAGATAAGCCTAGTAATTTTGTATCTCTGTCTAAATACTAAATATGTATCTACCTACAATCTACAATTTAGTAGATTCTGCATTTTGCAGTCATGCATATTTTACATACTTATTTTACTCAACATCTTCCACTCATAACTTAAGACTAGGAACAACAAATTCCAAATTCTAACATGACTCCTTACGACTTACTGCTTACACGAGGCACAAAGTAAATGGAGATCTCTAGTATCTAGTGCAATTCGAAATCTACAATCTACAGGTAACAGGTAGCTATTGCCAATCGTGTGTCGACGAAACTTGCTTTTAGAAAATTTGAGCTCGTCTCAATCTCACTCCATGAAAAAAGAAAACTGGCGACGACTGAATAGGTGAAGGCTAGAAAACTAGAAACAACGAGCAAAAGTTAAGTGTTTTAGCAGCATAATATAATAATAATACACCTTTTGTTATTAATGTAATATGAAATATGAATAATTTTTGCATACATTGAACTATCTAATTGCTGGTTACAAATCGTTCAACTAAAGGAAAATGGAAAAACCATCTATATACAATACACAATACACAAGCTCAGAGTAAGAATTAAGTATTAAGAATATTGACGGCAGTCGGCATGTAGAAATTTTCTAATCATTTCAAACTAAAAATATTGTTATTATTATGTGAAATTGATAAATAAATAGACAAAAAAATTTCACACAGTTTCACACTATATGCTCTTGACTTTTGATTCTTGATTCTACAAGAATTTTGAAGCTTTTGAGCAGAAATTAAATCTAAATCACCCAAAGAGGTGCAAAGTCTTGTGGACCGCGAAGACAAAGGAAATTAAACTATTGATGTTAAATAGCACGTATACTCTAGTATTGTTTCTATCTTGGAACCTAAGAATCATTTCTCGATAGGTTTTATAATTTACATATACCACTGCATGGGCATATTGTAAATTGTACATGGTACACTATTACGATTATTTTTGATTATTGTAAAAAATATGCTTATAATCTGTTTAGCTACATTTGGAAGTTCGAAATATTGTATTGTACAGAGCAAGTTGTGTGCATATTGTGTACTTATACATGTATATACCGTCATTGCGCGAATAGTTACCCTCCACGCAATAGTTGCCCAGCCTCAAATAGTTACCCAGTACTCACGAAAATATTTGAATAATTGCCCAGCGT
Source organism: Sminthurinus aureus (assembly GCA_034698265.1). NCBI lineage: Eukaryota > Metazoa > Arthropoda > Collembola > Symphypleona > Katiannidae > Sminthurinus > Sminthurinus aureus. Next base: position 4,473 of record JAQGBH010004900.1, read on the forward strand.
AACTATTCGCGCAATGACGGTATATGCATTTCGTGTATGTATTTGACAAATTGGCAACTCATATTTAAAGTACGACAAATGCAACATGTATACCTTTGTCTTTACTTTTGAATTTTGAAGAACAAAAAAAGTTGGAGATATTTATGCTTCGTGGTGTACAATTCGGACATATTCATGCACATGGAAAGCAATATTGAACGTCCTATAGGTGCAGATTACAGATACACTTCAAATGTGGTGCTATAGAAAATATCCTAAGGCACTACATTTGCATCAGTTGGCCTTCAACGATTACTTCTACACGTCTTTTAAACTGTGTGAGTAAATCCTATACATATGTATTATGTATTACCCTTCATCATAAACTCATCAGTCATCAGTTATGGTTTCCTATTGCATTGCATATGTGGAGAGAGATTCACCGAGACGGAATCCGCACCCTGCTCCAAGCTCCAATTTAATCCAGTATCTTTGTTAACCTCACACTGCTGTAAGTTGTAAGGCTTAATTGTAAACTCTGTCTGTAGGATGTAAAAATGATCTGTACTAAGTATTTAACATACCTAATATAATTGCATCTTTTTTCACTGCTTCTTTCTTATTCCATATTCCTTTCTTCTTCGATTACAGTCTGCTGTTTCAAATTTCAACTCAATGTATACAACATATAAAATATATTATGGCTTTGTGAATCATGAACATGTGCATCTGAATTCTGAATTTGTTTAAATTATTCAACACTACAAACAATTTAATAGATTTTTACAATTTAAACCAAATTCTTTCCAAAAGCTACAGATACATATATCGCTAATTCATTTTCACACAGAGAAAAAGGGCTTAGCCTGATGCTACATGCAAATTTTTCGCATGAAATAATGGTAATCGTCTGGAAATGTTTATAGCTGACTACTGACTACTTTTTGAAAATATGAAACGTAGAGACTCATTATGATAGCGGCAGCAAAAAATCAGTGGATAATTTTTAAATCTCTACCGAGAGCTGGTTTAGTTCTCCTGAGCCTTGGATGCGTACACAAATGGCTTTAAATAGGAACATGTTTTTGCTACAAATGGTGTTTAAAGATAAAATATTACAAATTCTAAATTACAAAGACAGGAGAAAAAGAATTGGATAAGTTTCACTTTTTTAATTAGATTATGGATTGTTTATATTATGTGTTCATATCATAGTATACTTGTACAAGCAAGACTAAAAGTGAACAAAAGCAATAAATAAATGAATTGTTTTGGTCAGTAGTCAGTGTACAGTGTACAGTGTACAACTCATTTGTACACAGAGTAGAGGTACTAACAAAGAAGTACTTACACACATTTTACAGATGATGCTTATTGTGAGCTGTGATGAATTGTTATCATATTATGTACTCCTCATTTTGCTTGCAGAAACAAAATTCTGCTACAATACCGAGACTAGTATCATCTCGTCTTATGTCTTATACCGAGTTTGTAAGCTGGAGTTCTATGTTCTGTGTGTAGTGTATACTGTGTACTGTCCATCCAGAAACAAATTGCCGGTGAACTTTCGCGCTCTCCATTTATTTGTATAGAGAATTCAAAAGTTCACTGGCAATTTGTTTCTGGATGGACAGTACATGTGCGTTTCTCTTTCACTCTCTCACAGTCTTCAGTCTTTTGCGTTCTTGTCGCAATATTATGTAACATTATAATACTTATTCATAACCATTTTCCACCACCTTTTCCCCTCCAATGCTTGTTCAGTTACTCATCCACTTGTAGCTAGACTTTGATTCGTATCGCAACTTGGAATTTAGTGCTTCGTACGCTTCCACATAGCAGCAAGTAGAGTTGTCTCTAGTTTCTCTTGTGTATTCCTACTAACTAAATACTAACACTACATAAAAATGCGTGAAAAGGTTTTATTCAATTTGACAGTACTTGTGATAGCATTTTTATGTGGAAATCCTAAAACGTACACAGTTTCAGGACAGGACCAACAAAACCCTTTGTTATCCTATGAAGTCATCTACAATTGGCAACAACTGGACTATGACTTTAATCCTTTGACGTTGCGACAGGATTGGATCAAATCGGAAAAATTTATACCTAAAAATAATGTTATCACAGGGATAAAAGTGAGTGACAAACGAGTGTTTTTGACAGTTCCTCGTTGGAGAAAAGGAGTTCCAGCAACTCTAGTATATTTACCACTTAATACTGACCCTACACCAGCATACCAAAATGTAACCAATTCCCCTCCACTCATCCCCTACCCGAGTTGGGAAATGAATGAGGTTGGAAACTGTTCAGTATTCCAATACATTCAATCCATGGAAATTGACCAATATCATCGAATGTGGGTATTGGATGTAGGACGAGTGAATATTTTTGAAGAAAAACCAAATAACAAGTGTCCTCCAAAATTAGTTCTCATTGACATCAAAACCAATAAAACACTTCATACTTATGAGTTTCCAGAAGGAGTTGTTAATAGAACTGGAAGTTTCCTCAATGACATTGTCGTAGGATGTACATCAAAGCAAGATTGCTGGGCCTACATTTCCGATGTAACCGAGGCTAGAATTGTTGTCTACAATCATAGACAAAAGAAATCCTGGTTTGTAAAACACCCATCCATGATGGCAGATCCAAAAGCCGCACAAGTTACACTTCAAGGTAAATTTTAAAAAAAGAAAGAAGCTGTACACCTATATATTGTATTATTATGTACATGTACAATGTACATTCTACGTAATCCATTTCTATTAAACTATTAATTTCCTTTGCAATTTTGTCTGGATTTCGACAAAAGTATTTAAAGTAGCATGTACAATGTACAGTGTACAGTGTAATAGTATAATAGGTTTAGTACAAAGTGTGAAAAGACTTAGATTTCTTCAAATTCAAATGCCTTCATTTATTTCGCATGGACAAAAGATTACAACTATGTAATTTAAAATGATGATTGTTCGTGTATGATGGGAAATTTTCGTGTGCGAACGTTTTCGCTATATTAGAACCGGTTTTTGTGTTTGGAAACATCTTCCAATTTCAAACTTTGGACAAGTATTTTCATACTTTTCCCCAGTGAAATATGTGCTGCTGAAACTTGTCATTTCAGATTTCAGATACACAAAGTACATAAAGTGCATGAACTTTAAACTTTAAACTGATAAAAAATCAGCCTTGAAAAATTCTTGCATTGTCTTTTGAAAAATAGAGACAAAAGCTTAAAATGTCAAAAAATCTTTAGTCGCTCCTCTAAAATGTTTTTGTGTTTTGTCGTGGTATACAATTTTGAATTTTGAATCCATACAGAGCATTGCTTTTTGTTTTGGAAAACCTTATGATATATTATATGTAAACCGAAATTATAAAAGGACACTGTCTAATTTATATTATGATTTGTTAGTATATCGCATGACATTACTTGGTGCACCATGGTGTGTGCCGAGTACCAAGTTGGGCACAACGCACAACGTTTATTCCTATGCGTGTTGTATACAACTTCTATGTTGATTACCGTAATCTAATTTTAGGATCACACTACAAATGAGCAATATAATGGGAATTCAACAAATGACATCACCAGTTTTCAGAAAAACATAGTTTTCGTATCGTTATAAATTCAAGTTAAGTATCTTGACGAAACGAACAAGTTGGTTATTTATTGTTCTGTGTTGTGAATTTATTTATATATGAACAAGACGAGACAACTCAGGAACACATAAATTTTGTCACCTACTCAAACACAATTGAAGGAAACTATAAAATCCTGCAAAATTCTTATGCTTTTTATTTTTGAGCACTGGTACATAGTATACTCACATGGTCATGTTGATAAACAAGACAAATATACGTATAGGCAGGAATGATTAAACTGTGAGCAACAACATTTTTGCTAGATACTAGATAATATACTGTGCATATGAATACCAGGTCACTTGTCCCTTTTGAATAGGTTTTCTCAAAAGAAAATAACTATGTATGAGTATAACGTGCGTTGGTAATTACTTTTCTCTATTTTCTTCTTGTAATTCGAATTCGAATAGTATTTCCTATATAATTGAAGCAAACGGTACAAAAAGGATAACAGAAAGAGCGCTTGTAAAAGACAATTATTTTTATTATTTCACACATTGGAATTTGGAATGATTAAAATGAAAGTAGTTATAAATCAAAAGACATTAAAAAAGTTTTTCAATGTTTTTTTAAAATATGGAAAATCAAACTCGAGACTGTCTAAACCTTGAGATTGTAGTGTGCAGACTATATAATTTAATTACGGGTATTATAATAGAAGTATTATATCGCGGGCTTTTAAACAGTTATCATATTCTGACTCAAAGAAATACATTACCTTGTGTATAGTTGTAGTCGAGACTGAAAACTAAAAGTCTTAAGTTTCTTCATACATATTATGATGTACTTTGCCCATGTTTAAAACCTATAGGTCTTCCATTCAACCATAGTTAATTACAGTTTACAGTTGTAATTTCGGCTAATGGAAATAAACATAAATTTTGCCAAAATGGGTATTTTTCAGGCAATTTTTAACAAAATACTTCTGTTTTGACTATGTACCACCAAAATTGTAAAAAAATCACCCCACACCAATAACTTTCACTAAAGACTGGTGACTGGCCCGTATTTACTGACTAAAAGGGAAGAAAAGAGTGACGTAGTTCGTAAAGATTAGCGTTGGCTTTGTGTTACATCTCTCCAGCTCAAAATTTCTGACACATTATTTTTTTCCTGGGCTAGATCACAACGATACGGATTTTTTTGCACTTCAAACATGAGTTTAGACAAAACCTTATGAATTAACATAAATCGTACAAAACGAACTAGTTGCTTCAATATACTTGATGTGAATAGTAGAAACCACGGCCCGACCTGTGCAAAATAATGTGGAGCATGGAGCCTGGATAAACTTTGTAAATATTAGGTAGTCGAAACTAATTAGAACATTGTACTTTGGCAATGTGTTTTATTTTCAGAACCAAACACAGCACACAACTAGAAAATATAAAATAGAAAATTGCACATAACTTCAACAAAGAATATTCTTTATTTTTATCTCTGTTTTATGCGTTCGTTCTTCTGTATGTATTGTGCACAATACATCACATACAACATACAATATACAATGCACATGCCATAATATTATAATTCGGCATATTTTCAAAACAAAAGTCAAAAAGGTACAAATGTACCATAATTCATAATGGTGAAATTTTGCAAGCAATTTAAACTTTTTCAAAGTATCATAATGGAAAACATTATACACTATATTATAGTATCATCGTAATCATTTAGGACAAAAACAACAGGGTACTGCGTTTAACCAAGTGTAGTTCTAATAGGTGGAAAAAAGAAATTGGCGCTAATTTATCTGTTGCAATTCCATACATTACGCATGCATTACAATATTTTTGATTGTTAAAAAGGAGCTGACCAGTAAACAGTAAACTCTCATCTCTCGTCTTAGAATCTTAATTTACTGCTGTAGTCGCCTATAGTGCTAAAATAAATATTTATACGAAACGGTGAGTGCATATTAGTGTGTTATGAATTATGAACAAGTAAATTAAATACAAAATATTTGTATATATTATGCAAACACATAGCTAATCACTAATCACCATTAACATAAAATTATGCAGGTTAAAAGCCATAGGTACATGTACACTGTACATTTTACACGTCGAAATACTAATGTGATGTGCACTGCATGTATAGAGTTTCGGTGAATTGCAGCATGAGAAGTCAGAAGTCTTCGTAAATAGTAAATATAGAATTAATTACTTATACAAGAAAACCAATTCAATTCAGAGTGTACTCAAACTACTGTCGTTGCCTGTGCACTGTGTATGCAATAATGGTGCTATATTATTAAATATTATGTATTAGTAGTACAACAAACGTTGTTTGGATGCACTCCAAAGTTGCTACCTTTTACAACCAGAAGAAGAATAAGAGTTGCTATAATATTTAATGTATGTATTTGTTTTCTTTTCTGTTTTATATTGTTTTAGGTGAAAATTACAGCATTGGGGGAAATGTAGATGGGATAGCACTTTCTCCGATTGATACAAACTTCAGTCGTCTTTTTTACACGCCCATAAGTTCCTTTGAGCTTTTTTCCGTGGCTACAGAGGACATAAAAAAAGTTGGAGCAAATGAAAATACAAACGGGTCTGAACTGGATGACTCTGTTGTCAAAAATCATGGACAGAAATCATCTCAAACTGATGGAATGATAATTGATTCAAGTGGCCTACTGTATTTTGGTCTATTAGGAGGAAGTGCAGTTAATTCATGGAATACATCGTATGCAAATCTCACGAGCAGAAATCAACTCCTTCTCGTACAGAATGATATTGATCTACAATGGCCGGATACTTTCAGTATTGATGAAAAAGGATACGTGTTTGTAACAACAAACAAAATTCAGAGATTCATGAAGGACCAATTAGATTTTGATGAAATTAATTTTCGCGTTGTACGTTTCTTTGTCGGTTTGAAATCTTACATGTACTCAAAGAAGGACATGATTAATCAAACGCCATTAGAGCCCGAGTCAGAGCCAGAACCTCAAGCAGAAGCTGAGATAATACCCGAGCCAGAGTCAGAACCAACAGCAGAAGAAGGAAAAAATAAACCAGTAGTGGTTCATAATCATGATAATAAAACTCGATATGACGTTCATCAACATAATCATGATGATCATGACCATGATAATACAATCACTGGAAAGCAAGTACATCACACTTCATCAGCACACGGATTATTGTTGGGCAGTTCAACCGTGATTTCTGTAGTATTTTCTATATTCTTCCTAATTTTTTGTAACCACCGTAATCAATAAATACTTGCATTTTAATACTAGAGTACAAAAAAAGACTACATGCTATATAAATATTATGTAATATGTGTAAAATACTGATAAATGAAATGGTAAGATGTAAAGTGATACACATTATAATATACTGTATTATACAATACATTTATGTAACACAGGGAAAACCGAAAATTTGTGACAAAAAGGAATTTCCAATCCAATGACAGCTTTTTGTAGTGATAGCAAACGTCATAATAAGGATAAATAATAAATATATTATGTCATGTGTGTGTTCAATATAATATATTATTGTGTATCACCCAAAAGAGACACGGTAACGAGATAAAAGAAAAATAAATATCCTTTTCAGTCTATCCTTTTCTACCTATTTAGACAAAATAAACTAAAAAACAATGCGTATATCTATCTTCTACGTATACTTACTTACTACATGTATACTGTATACTACAATATATACTACACTGGCGTGCATAATGTTAAACACAGATGTACACTCCGGGTTTCATCTACATTTTTGAAGGTGACCCCAGGACTTTTTGACCAGGTTCCAATTCACATTGTCCTAGGTCAAGCAGTTTGGACACTGTGATCCAAAACGTAAGACAGGGCCAAAATTCATGTTGAAAAATAAAAAATACACTTTGCACAAATTCATAAATTTTTATATGAAATCATGTGGTTTTTAGTAAAAACTATTTTTGTTATTAAAGTTCATACGATTTTACGTCTGTGCATCCACTATTAACTTCACAAAAAGTTAGACAAAAAGTCAGACACTTTTCATTAACTTCATGAAAAGTGTCTGTTTTTAACATGTAAGAGATTGAGAAATTGGGAGGTCGCTACAGGAAAACCATAGTAACACACATTTCCCACGAAAAACATTATAATAATGAATAACAGTTACACAGATCCTTCGAAAGGAATAAAAAGTGGTTGTAGTGAGTATACGATTGTTTAAATATAATGGAGACTATAAGGTAAAATCGAGACATGTCCAAAAAAGAAACTGAGGAAAACACAAGAAAGTCACAGTTAATACATGTGTAATGTGTATAGTACTGAGATTCAACGTTTTCTGTGTCTTGCCCTCCGTTGCATTTTTGGACACATCTCGATATCTTAATCTCCATTGTATTTTAGCGAGGTGAGAAGCTGTCAGGCGTCCTTCTGATTCAGAAGTTCTGAATTAGTGGCGTATAATTGTATACGGTTCACAAAGTTCCTTGTCGTTTCGGGTGTCGGTCCATTTCTTTGTACTACGATTTTCAACTCGAAACTCGACGATTTATTTCATTTGCATTTTCATGTAATACTTTAATCTATCACTTGAGTTCTCTAGTATCTAGTATCTAGTTGTTTGTCTCTTGTTACTTTTCTCGTTCCAGTGGATTTGAGAACAATTCATTGTCAGTTCAATTGGAATTCAAATTCAAATTACTTTAAAATTATTACCTATGGCTAAAACATGGAGCGTGGAAGGAAAACAAGTAACGCAAATTCATGTTTTGTCCACGGGTTTGTTAAGATTTCGGAGCTATTATGAATCGATTTTCTGTGCTGCATATTAAAAACAGTTTTATTGGAGCTGTGTGGTCCGATTATCCAATTAAACATGTGCAATGTACAAGCTGAATAAACTATTGAATATCAAAAGAACATGATAATTTTTGTAGGCACTTAAAGTTGTATAAGAAAATGAGAGCCAAACCAATTGTGTGCCGATTCATAACTCTTACAGTTAACAGTATATAGTAGCATCCAAAAGACTGAATCCACTTTAAGCGCGCACCTCTGAATGTTTTTATAAAATTGCGTACGTCGTTGAAAAGATTTAAAAGGTCCATTTAAGGTAATGGCGCCGGATAATGTTATGCCAAAAATGGACCATTTCGACTTTTCGGTTTTCAGGCACACATGCCGTTTTTAGCTCAAAACTATCTATTTTGAATATAACAGTCCATGCGATTTCATGTACAGAACGCTGAAAAGCCGTTTTTTCCAGCGTAGATATGCAGAATTTTGGACGCTACTGTATAAAAAAAGAAATTTAATTATGTCACTCCCAATTCCCCGATCTTCAAGAATCAAAAGTTTACTTGTACCTATCGTGTACATTGTTTTGGGTACTAGAATCCACTATGTAAATCGTAAATTGTACATTTATCTATATTGTCTGCCATGTAACAATTAAAGAAAACTATTGGAAAAATTGAATTCACATTGCATGTATAAAACCCAACTTAATCTGTGTCGCTTGACTTTTAAGGTTGCTCGCAATATCGAATTCTCTTCACCTTTGTATTTTGTAATACTGTCTTTGAATATGAATCAGTAAAAGTTTTAGGGCAAGGCAAATCAGGCAACCCCATCGAGTACTCTTGCGCACAAAAATCGAGAAATGGGGCTTTTCTTGCACAAGTAAAATCTAGCTGTAAGCAATGTATTTCACAGACTACATACAAAGTTTATTCCTGAATTTACATTCCAATTATATTTTGGATTTTGGTCTTCTTTTCGTCTTTGGTCTTTCGAGCAACTGATTCCTAAACATGTTGACCTGGGAAGAAAACTGCGGGAATTTTATAGCGATAAAAATTTACTCAACCTTAAATCTACTCCCGCTTCAAATTGACATAAAAACGGGGAAAATTCAAAGGCAGTCTTGTAAAATTAGAATTTTCCTATGGCGAATGATTTTTTTTCTTGGGATTCTGCACCTTCTTTACATGTTTTATAGACTCGTTCAATCGACGATCATCGAGCCGGAAAAGTATTTCCGATGGGATCATTTCATTCTTCATCTGCCTATTACAATTGGCTACCCTCTTCATTACTTTGTCGGATTTTGTCTGTTCCAGAAAAATCCGGAAGAGTGCCTGTTGATCTTTGATCTTCAACCAACTTTTTGTGAAGTGGGATAATTCTGTGCAAAAAATGATGGATCAAGAGCTAAAAGAAAAAGAACTAAAACAAAACCAGACTGAAGAGATTGAGGAACAAACTGAAGCGGAATCGCAAACTGAGTCTGAATCCAGTTCTGGAGTTCGTCCTCTGTTGACTTGGCCACCGCAGTATTCTCTAGATGAACTAATGACCAAAACATTATCGTTGGTTTGTGGCGAGTCAATATTTGCCAGTGTGGTCGTTTACGCTGTTGATCCAAAACGCCCTCATCTTTTGTACTCGTGTCTTCCGCCAGAGTATCAAAACTTGTACATTTTTTTCGGGCTTTTGGCTGTTGAGGCAGTTTTTCTAGCATTGTTGTTTGGTTTTGGCTGTTTTTCAGTCGTTTGTCAACTCCTGTGCTTTAGCAAATGTCAGCTGGAAGTTCAGCGAATGAATTTTCGACTCAGGTAAAATTACAATACAAAGAGAAAAAAACCGTTGAAATTTAATATTGAATCTGCAAGTATTTTGTTAGAAACAATGCCGTTTCACATTTTCACTTTTTGTGTGTATGTAGAAAACTCAAGGAAATATTCCAGTGCCGTCCAAACGACAGTCGAGACATTGGGAGAGAAATTTGGATTCTCCGTCAAATTTCAAAGGAGATTAAAGAACTCATCCTTTTTATCGAGCTGTTCAATCGATGTTTTCCTCCCTGCATTTTTGCTTTCAAGCTCCTTTGCTTGAGTTATTCAACTCTGTGGTATTTTTTCACTATTCGTCATTGCTCAGATTTTCCTTTTACGGCACTTTTCTATGGCTACTCTGCGGTTGCTTTAACGCTGACCTATGGAGTTTCCTATCAAAGAGCATTTTCAATCCCTGAGAAAATCGGACGGTTGAAAAATGAATTTTTGCTCGCTTCTCAAAAATCAACACTAGAGAATAAAAATCGAGATCAAAGTTTTCTGGCTGAAATGAAGAGAGAAGTTGAGGGAATTCGAGATGTTGGAGTAGAAGTTGGAAGTTTTCACAAGCTTGAGAGAGAATCCACGCCAAATTTTGTTGACTTTCGAAATGTTGTCAGTCTACTCGTCACATTTCCATGACAACCGTGACGACCACAATAAAGATGACAAAAATTGTATAAGAACTGTATTGCAAATTGTAATAAAGTTAAAGGGATCCAATAGCATTCTAAAACTTGTTCTACTGTTGGCCTTGAAAATTAACAACAACTGTTATCATCAACATAAATCCGAACAATATTTATGTGAAATAAACATGGGTACAGGAGTACCTACAGAGGGAGCGAGCTAGACGAAACGAGAGATTACCATATTTTATTGAAGTA
>JAQGBH010004901.1:0-15562 GCA_034698265.1 Sminthurinus aureus
CGTTAATAAACATAGCTATCTGTACTCTCTTTCACTCTCTCGCAAGTACTTACATACTATCTAGATAATAATAATAATAATATACACACATATAATAAGTCATAACACAACCGACAAGCAGTAACTTTTAGTTGTATGTTTATAGATGTCAAGCTGTATGATTATTTGTACAAAGTTGACTATACTCTAACTACTACTCACTGGTAAACTGTTATCATTATTATCATCATCACTTTGGTATGTACATTGTATATTATGCATTCATCTTTCACCCAACTTGAAAAAAGTCTCGTCAAGTCAAAACTATGCCAAAATAGTAGTAGTAGTATTAATAATAATAATATGCAAAGTACAGCCACAATGAACATTTATGCTGCAATATGTAACATACACACACATATTAATAATATGTGTGATGTGTGTGTTTCTCTCTACACTGCTAAAAATATGTAATGCATGCACTAATATTATTCATAGACAACCAATACACATTTTTAATACATAATAAGTCAAATATTTCCACACACATTACATTATACTAAAGACAATAGACAAGACAATATTATATATATACAGTGTATACATTCTACAAATAGAAAAAAAAATGGTACAAGGAAATTGTGTAGACTACAAAAAATATTTCATTTGACACAAGATACTTTTTAAACAGGACCAACGAGAGCATTCCAATAGTTTCGTTTTTCTTCCTTTCTGTACTATTTTTTACTACTATAAGTACATATATGTATGCTGTAAATATGAATGGTTTTTGTGGTGAATAGTGGATAGCATGACCGTTTTCGCACGTCATAAAAAACCACATAATCTGGTCATGAAGCTGAAGGGGACAAAAAAAAATGTACTACAAATTTAAATATACTCTATCTATATTTATATTTTTTTCATTGGTTCATTGATGACATTCATCTCAATTTGTATTGAGAATTGAGACTACTAACAATATAGTGGCAATAATATAAAAAATGCTTCAATAAAATCATTCATGATCAGGATCATGTTTTGAAAACTTTCAACCTTCAAACTTGAATTGAAACGGAAGTATATGGACAATATACTCATATTGCATTGATTATTTGTTGTGACGAGAGGCAAACAAAAACAGGATAGTGGACGGCATGATAATAATATGTAAGTTCTTATGTACAACATGTACAATGTACATTGTGTTACTGCAATTGACTTTTGATTATACTGACTATTTTAAACTCTAAATTGGCCATGGACTCATCATCATTTGGTGCTCACATGCAACTGCACACACAACACGCAATGTACTCAATAAAAATTAGCATAAAACATACATCTCAATTAATCAAGTGATTCGTCATTCAAGATTCAAGTTATAAAAGTAGTCAGTCAAAAATGCACTTGCAAAGAAAAATAAACAAAACCAAATATAAAACTCATCACATTTTTGAAGCATATTAATGTGTGTGCACAAATGCATACTTTACATTTCTACTTACAAAGCATGATTATAAATTATAAACATATCATAGTCAGCTACATGACACACATATGACCTACAAAACTATAACAGAAAGAAATGTCAAATTCAGATTCAAACCTTTTGTGCCTTTTTAGTTTTTACACTAAAACAATGAATGTCCATAATATAAAACCGAAAAAAGGACCAATTTTTATGTAATACGGCTACAAATGATGATGGATTAGTGTTTAGTAACAACTAAAATAACTAATAACTAAAACTTTAAGACTTTAAATTAAGTATAAATGTATGCAAAATATGTACTAAGAAAAATACACAAATCTTACCCGGTTTTTCTTTTGGTCGGTATACAATGAACAACGGATTGCAATTATTATTACACTCTTTTCGATTAAACTATACAGTTTAAATACACAAACACTTTAAAAACTAAATAATGTCTTTAAATAAACTGTTTTAGATTTTAAATCACAACCAAATTAACTATAATAATTATATTTATAGCAGTAAAATTATATTTCAACAATTTTTTTTATAAAAAATCCACATTTTCAAAACACAGGTCTCGAAAATCATGGAGCAAAAAGAGGTAAAATTTCTATGTATTTAAATGCATGGAATCCCATTAAAAAAATAATGTACTTAATTTTTAACTTTTTGTGTCTCTCATTAAATATTAAATAGCCTTGGACATGATTTGTGGCACGTTTAAAGGTTTAACATATAATATATTCCATCAACTTTCCACGGGTAAGTATAATGTCTGGTTATTATTAAATATTAATTATTCATAAATATATTATATGGTTAAAAAAGAGGATTTAGTTTCTATTTTTAATTTTTGATTACATCAACTTTCTCTGATTTAGGGATTATAAATAATATGATCGGATTATTTTCTTTATTTTATCGTTCAAAATTAAATTAAGGCAGTCATCAGGCATATACAATTAAAAAAAACACATGTAAGATGTAAGGTGATTTACATGTTGCATATTTACATTGCCAAACTTGTTTTCACTCAGCTTTTGTCACTATACCGAGAGATTTTTTTTATTAAAAGTATACTCTATATTAATTTTATTATATAAATCTCTGTCTAGTCTGTTGTCTATCATCTTGTGTATGTGTCAACTGTATCGACTTACTTATATGTTGTACTTACGTGATGAATAGATTTCTTATATAATCATCACGTGCGTTCATGTGTTTTTTTTTCTTATAGAGGTATTTGGTTACATGTTACTCTCATTTACATAAAAGATTATGATATTTTCACATGTACATGTAAATGTATGCATAATATTATTATAAAGTGTACTATAATATAATACAAACTTGTTTTTTTTTTCTTGTCCCATCATTTGTTTAATACATATACAGATACAGAATACATGTGCAGACTACAGACAGAGAATAATGTTTAAGCTTCATGGGATTGGAAACTGGAATTCTCATGCATTTAAAGTGTTTCTTTCCTCGTGTCCATTTGGATTGGATTGAAAAAAATTGAAGATTTATTATTTGATTACATATTCGTATTCCTTCCTCTAAATAAAATTTTCCTCTCTAAAAATATACGTCGTTTCAACCAACAGCAAGTTATTCATGAGTCAGAAAGACAACAGCAAAGACAAAAGTACTTTTCATCCTGAGCTCTCTCGGACTTTCTTATTATACTTTCTGATCCTCTTTACACACTACATGTCACCTTCTTCTTGTTAGAATATTATTACTTTCTTTTTTAAAGTTACAAGTTACAAGTGACTCGATCAAAAACAAGAAGAAGTAGAAGAATCTTTTCAAACTTTGGAATCAAAATAAGACTTGTTTTTTTTTCTCTTCATATTCTTGGACTCGTCTCATGTGTTTCCCATTGCAGTTTGTTTATGTATCATCATCCTTTTTTATCAGTTTCATTGTCACCACGTTATTAGAATCATTACGATTTTCTACACTATAGATTCTAAACACTACTACAATAATAATCTACGGGAAAAGAAAAGGTACTTGAAACTCTTCACGTTCTCCAGTTCTTTATTCTTTTGTTCATTGATAACTTGAAGTTTTATCTTTATTATTTATACTTTTCAGTTTATAGTGTTTATACGACAAAGCTCCTAGCTTCATATATATGTGTCATTGTTTATTCAGTGCTCAAAATATTTTGAAAAACGTTTGTTGTTTTTTTTTTTTAAAACTTAAATATCTCACGTTAGGTTTAGTTAAGGTTTAGTGTGGAATTTTTCTTGGAATATATATTACAATTAATAGTAGTAGTACAATTTTGAGTAGGTTAATACAGATTAAAGAGGTTATGTAATTTTTTATTGTAGGTTTAAGGTGTACAGATATGAAATGAAACTCTGTGTACAGTGTATGTACGGTGTACACATGTATATAGTATAGCAAAAGATTAGTTACAAGTTTTATATGGCCCCAATATATCGGTTTTTTATTGTACATGCATGTACGATGTACGTTATACATCATGCTTGTTACATTCTATTTTGTAGGAAATAGCAAAATTATCAATGTGCATGAAAAGATTTTAAAACGAAATGTATTTTATTCCGTAAAAAGGATACATATTACATATATACAGGCATACAGTATAACGTTTAATATTAAACGTTTCTTGTACATTGTGGACATACACGCTGGTTTGTTTAATATCATATCTGTATGTAAACAAACGTAGTACTAGTTTTCTCAAGTTTTACTCTATATTTTTATTGTCTTATATATTTTATCGCTTTTACCGATGAGTAACCTATAATAATACTAATATATTATTATTATTATTATTACGATATAGGGTATTATGAATTTCGAATTGTTTAATACTGTGTACTTAAAACTTAAAGTATTACTATATTATGAATTATGAAGAGGTGACGAGTGTTTAAATAATAGGATTAAGATATCAAAAATATATTTATTTTTTTGTTATGGTCTATTTCCTGGTTTTTTTTCCCTCACATGATGTTATTGAATGTAATTTTTTGCCTCTTTTATTTGTTTAAGGCAGAAAGAGAAGAAGAAGAAGAAGATTAACCATCCAATTAAATTATCAATATTAATTCAATATGGAAAATTACGACGAAGATCTTAGTGAAAATCCCTTCTTCAAGACTCTAAAGGAATCTTTTTCCGACCTATTTAATCAATGTGTAGCAGATTCATGGCTAATTTGTGTTCCAAGGCGTCATTTACTCCCAAAGTATGCATTTACCATTGAAGATTTCATGGAAAGTATCCTCAAACCGATTGAAAGTGATAACATTTGTTCACCAGAACGACAAAGATCTAGAAGACCAAGTCGAGTGAGTAACAAGGCAGACGGCTCGGATTCCATTTGTAGCAGTTTATGTGTTAGTCAGGAAAGTGTAGCTACAACCATTGGCAGTAGTAGTAGTAATAGTAGTAGCAGTGGTTCCGGTACTAAATGGAATTATAAAACATTATCACATGTAAATGTTTATTATTGTGTCAATCAATACGTCCAATTAGAAGATACAATTAACCTACAACGAACAACAACAGCAAATTCTAAACATAATAATATTTTCATTAACAGCAACAACAATAATAATAATGATAATCATAAGAGGGTTAGTAACAATAGTACATTTGTAAAAATATTATTTGAGGAAACTTTTTATACAGCAGATAAAAAAAAGTACAAAGTTTTGTGTGTGGAATCTCCAATCTATTCCAAAATGTGGTCAGCAGAAGATAGTATAAATAGTGTTGAAGGCAACAGCAGTAACAGTTTTAACAATAGTGGAGTTAGTTGTGACACGGAAGAACTTTGGAATCTTACAAATTTGCGAGATTGTATTGATTTCCTATGGATTAAGGGGAAATTGAGAGTACTTGAGAGTTATGATGCCTATATTAAAATATTTCTACATAATCATCGAACATTGGAAAATTTACCAACTGCTATACAAAGAGATTTAGTCTATACTCTCTATTTAAAGTGTTTAAATTTTGCCATGACACATGATATGAAAGATGATCCAGATTCCTTTCAAGTACTGAAACTAGCAACCGAAACGTTTATTTTGAATGGCCTCTATCGTTTTTTAATGGGAGCAATTACATCTGTTGCATCATTGGAGGATGGGGCTTTAAATAAAATCATAAGAAATTTATCGGAAATTCATCCATCTGGTAAGTGTCATAATATTTTGTCACTTAATCTTTATAATATGATTATACTGTATATGTCAACAAGCCTGAAACCATACCAAATACCAAAGAGTTAATTATTTGTTATTGATTTCGGTTATTTTGTCATAGATTTAGATATTGATCCTATTCATTGGGATAACTTAACAAGAGCAAGACAAGAATTGGGAAGATTGGATATCCATTCTTCTCCTTTATCAAAATTAAACTGCTTAAAAAAGGTAAAAATAAATTAATTTAAGACATTATTATACTACCGTTAAATTGTTTATTTAGATTTCTGGTCGTCGTTTTTAATATTGTATTTAATCATGCATAATTGTCATTTTTCATCGATTTCAGACTTTACGCCATATGCGTCCAGATCCAAACTTAGAGTAAGTAATAAACATATTACATATACAAATTATAAAAACGATTATAACAAGAATAATTGAATTGCCTCGCGGAACGATGCCACATCTCAGTTGCTATAGCATACGTTCATTTGAGATATGGGATCGTTCCGCGAGGCAATTCAATTATATAATAATTCACAAATTGTAAAAGATTTCAACAATATTATGTTTGATGTTTGTATGATTATATAAATAAATAATAATTTCTTCTTTATTTGATTGAATAGAATTAGTGAATCTGGAATAATTTCTACTGATGAACTGATTCCAATTTGGGTATACTTGATTGTTCATTGTCCATTGGGAAACTGGTACGCCCAACTCCAATACTTGAAAACCTTTCGTTTCTCTGTGGAAGATTCTGATCAAAATGACAATGAAAATAATTTTTACATTGCTACACTTGAAGCGTCATTGGCACATCTTAAAACTGGAAAAGTATTGGGTTTAGCTATTGAAGGAGAGCGTGATGTTGGTATGTATAATAACATGGCAATTTATTATTATTGATCATTATTAATTTTTCTTTGATTGACTTGGACGGGAAATGTGGTAGTGAATTGTGTAGTGTCTGCATTTTATGATATCGTTATCCTTAATTTTATTTATTAGGCATTCCATGTGAATTAACAAGTGATGCTTGGCTGCAGTCTTTGAATCACACCACAGAAGAACCAGCAGATCCATTTTTATGTGAAATGTTCAGCGCTGTAAAGCTTGGGAACTCACAACGACTTGAGGAACTTATAACCGAGTATGAGGAAGAGAGAAAAGCTCAGAAGATTGAAGAGAATGAAATTGATCCCTCCCTGTTGTGTCATCCTCTTTGTGATTGTGAGAAATGCATGTTGATTACGAATCCTCAATCTAATGATGTTATTATGGTCCCTGCTGTTGAGTTGACAAGTGAAGATGGTAAGTTTAGTTGAAAAATGAATGAATCTAATGATTGCATAGTATTATTTTGTGATTTAATTAAAATTACTTTGATTTTTGTTTTCATTATTTTTCAAATCTATTTTGATTTAAGTTCAATTATTCAGGTTGTCAAATTTTATTTTAATTAATGTAAAAAGTCTCAAAAACTTTAACGAAATTCAAAGTAAGTTATTAATTTTCATCTTTTTCACCCTAAATATAGGAATGACTCTCCTCCATTTGGCTTGTATTTATGGCAGGCCGAAAATTGTGGACTATCTCATCTCTAATGGAGCTCTGATTGAAGTGAATGATGAGCATGTAAGTTTTTCGTACCACTGTTTTGAGTTCTAATGCATAATTTTTAAGTTTTAATGATGTTTACATTGATTCATAAAAAAGGTAATACGGAATAAAAAAAATAATGTATATTATATTATTGTATTTTGTAAAACAAAAATAATAGGGTTCTGTACCACTTCATTACGCGGCATCGAGAGGTCATCAAAATGCCCTACTGTTACTACTCCATGCTGGCGCAAATCTTGAACCATTGGACAAAATGTTGAGAACACCATTGCATCTCTGTGCTCAAAATGGACATGAATCGTGTGTCAAATCCTTGATTTACTATGCAGAACATACAAGGCAAAGTATAAATGTGAGCCCGAGGGATTTTAATGGAAATACTCCTTTACATGATGTAAGCTCAAGATTCTATCTACTTAATAATTTTTACTCAGATGCAATGAATTACTGTTCAATGTTTAACGTTGTAATGTTTTTGTGTAAAAAAAAACTAGGCATCACGATGGGGATTTCAAGGGATTGTTCAAATTCTAGTTGAGAATGGAGCTTCAATTTCCATTGCAAATAATCGTCTCTCTACTCCTGTTGACTGTGCTCATGATATACACATTGTTCGTATTCTCCAACGTTCGGCTCGAAGGTAAACAAACCTCTTGGTTTTTTTTCTATTTTATGTTCTTTTTCCTTATTGGGTAAAATTTCCTCATTTAATGTTTTGGCCTACACTCAACAATTGATTTTTTTTGTAAACAACATTCTCTTACTCATTATCAACAGAAGATACTGTTGTTGTTTGTGTACCTATTTACAATTACTGCATTCTTTAAAATAAATATGACAAAATATCTTTTCAACTAGGCGTTCCTGGGTACCCCAAAGTTATGGAGATTTCATCAATATTGAAGTTGTACATAAGGAAGAATCTGATGGAATTGTTATGCTCGTCAGTGAACCCACAAATACAGACCAAGACGACTTGAAAAATGCAGATGATTCAACATTCATAAACAATGAAGACGACGAAGAAAAGGAAAGAGAATTATCTGAATATGGTAGCCGAATGAGTCCAGCTCCATCTCTAACCTCAATGAGATCACGTAGACATTCTGCAATTTCCCTTCCTCCTTTTGAAAATAGTTTAAGTGTAAATAGCATCAGTAGTAGTAGTAATAATGTCAACAATAGTAGTAGACCACCGAAATTCAGGAGACATTCATCCATTATTGTACCAACTATTACTACTACTCTTATTCAAGACATTCCCGAGGGTGTAGCTGTACATCACGACACACCTGAACCTACCAACCAATTGTCTCCAGAACAATCAATCCAGGAGGATTTTGTCCTTAACAGTACAATTTCTGAGAAGGATGTTCGTCGTATAAGTTTTGATGAATCACGATCTATAAGGAAAGTGTCAGTGGAGAGTTTAGATAATATTGCTGTCGCCATCCTACCAGAACTCCCAGCCGTCATGGGAGTGAAAAGAAAGAGAGATAATCAAAGTAATAATCTAATTTTAGATCTGCTTCATTATACATATATTATATTATGCTATTTTAACAGTAGTTTATTTTTGTCCTCCTTTAATACAAGAGACATATAATAAGATTATGAGATTTTATTGTAGACAAGTATGTGTCCCATGGATTAAAATTGTATCAAGTATTAATTATTAGAATACTTCTAAGTTTGAAGTTAATAATTCTAATTTTAGAAGAACATGTTGTGCTATAAATATTAAATATTAAAAATAGAAATCTTGTCTTTATTTTTTGCTTTGCTAATATTTCATACTTTCTATTTTTAGGTCATGCCATACGAAAAATATTTTCAACGATTGATGTTGGAGATTTACCATTAGCCTTATTTTACATGGGGATCCCCACGGAAGAGTTAGAGAAGCCAGAAAATCAAAAGGACAATATTGAACCATTACAAGAGTGTCCATTACAACCTTTATGTCCTTGTCCACGTTGTCATGCCAAAGCAGGAGGCTTAGGATTGGACATCAACATGAAAAATACAGAAGGGAAAACAGCTTTGATGCACGCAGTAGGATGTGGTTTATTAATCCTTGTAAAAATTCTCTATAAATATGGTGCAGATTTAAATATCAAGCATAGTTTTGAAAGCAAATCTGCTTTACAATTTGCACGAGAAAAGGGACAGGACGAAATTGTAAATTTTTTATTAGCACATGGTGCTTCGCAGGATTAATATATACAAATAGTAGAGTAGCTAAAATTAAGAATTAATCATAGGAATCATTTTTAATCTTTTAAAGAAACATGTAACTCTTTGCTCTTGATACTTTGTACTCTAAATTTTTTTATCACACTATTTACTATTTACTGAGAAATGTATCATGAAAAGCAGCTAGGATATTTGAGATTTTTTATTGCTGCAAGTAATATTATGTGTCTATTTTAAGATTTATAAGTTCGTTTCCCTTTCTTCAATATATCTAAATATATTTCACTCTTTCGGATTTCCAATACAGAAATACAAGCCTGAACTCGAATAGAATATAATGATACAAAATACCAATTAAGATTCAGATTATAATATCTGCGTTTATTTTTGACACGTTTTTCTAACATAAAAGCGGCGTTTTTTATCTAGTTCATATGAAACTTCACAGGGTAAGCAATAAAATATAAAATAGTTTTTGTAGCGGTTATTTTCCGTAAATATTTTCTTGTTGAATAACTATTATTTTTAGTAAACAATAATAATGAACTAAATGGTAGCTGCTATGTTTTTGCAGCTGCTTCAATTCAAACTATACAAATGGTATATTATGGAAACAGTAAACGATATTATTTTAAAGACGGATATTAGTTACAGTATCATAAAATGCATCAAAAATGTAATTAAAAAGGCTGGTATTGTAAATTGTAAGTGTTCTAAATATTAAATATTATATACATATATGTATACGTGATAAATTTTGGGATTTAGAAAAAAACCCAGTTTAATGTAACTTAGGTAAAGATTTTGTGTTCAGTAAGCAATTTTTTAAATTTAGGTATTCATTCCAGTCGAAATTCTAAATTACGGGAGCAACGTAGATCAAATTATTAAATGGACGGAGGGTAATAAATAATAACTAGTAATAAGTATCTATTTTGTATTTTGTAATAATATTGTAATAATAATGCGAACATAAGGACGTATGTCGAAAGTCGGAAGTATGTATAATGTATACCAAAGCGAATAAAAGGGAAAAAGTTATGATTATCTTAATTTAAGTGTTTTATACAAACGATTGTCTTTTGCCTCACAAGTCACAAAATGCATACGACTCTATCGACTTCTCAGTCGCCAGTCGCCATGATGAAAAAGTTAATTATGTTGTTTTTATCTGCATTCAAAATTCTAAATATATTCAATATCTACTTTTTATGCATTTATATTATTTGCTTCTGTGGCTTTTCTGGCATCTTTAGATTTTAGATCTTAGAAACTAGAAACCGGAATTATTATTGTTTTTCAACTAGCTCGAGAATAAGCAATTAGAAGTCAGAAGAGCAGATCACAGGTACCTGCAGGTGTACGTGTGGTAATGTGTATTTTGAAACATGAAAAGAAAGAAACGCTCAGGAATAAGACGAATTCTTTTAAAAATTTGTCTATCTATTCTCGGGTTTTTCGTGGGTGCATTCAGCTCATTGGTTTTCTACTACTTTGTCCTTCAAGACACGGATTTATCATGGACTACTAAAGTTGGCCTGTTTGGCTTGACCATTACTTTCCTCTCTTGTGGATTTGCATGCTCCACTCAGGTCAATTTCCGCTCCATTTTCTGAGTTCACCAGTTTTTTTTTATTTTGGGTTTAACATTTCACAGTGCACAGTATATAAAACCTGTATTATGCTATGTTGTAGGTTGTAGGTTGTAAAACATAATAATATAAATATATTCATTTATTTCTTCATGTACAGATACGTTGCCTTGCTGTTTTGACGATTCCAGAATTTGTGAGTTCTCCAGGGAAAAGATCTCTACAGGCCATAATAATTCTACTAGTTTTATCCGGACCACTAAAAAACATGAGTCGTAATGGAGAAGAGATTGTGCAGATGATGGCCTGTTTCGCTAACATGGCTAGTAATTTGACATTGACAAGCAAAGATGTTCTACTCGCTCCTATCCATCACATTTTTACAAATATGAAGGTAATGTATACTGTACTCTGTACTCTGTGATCTGTGCACACTTTACACTGAACAACAACAAATATGGATGCTTAGATATACCTACCTAGATATTTATACCTCATGCCTGCATCATAAAACATAAAATAATCCTGAATCGAAATATACTCCGATCGCTATTTTCAATCATATAAACTCAAAAAACTCAAAATACAGATTTTTTGCCCTTATCATTTTTCATCTCACTGGTCAATTTTTAAGTTGTGTGTATTGCGTGTATTGTGTGCATATTATGAGGATGAAAATTAAGTTTTTCTTTTTTTCTGGATGTTGTACAAGTATGTTGTAGAAAGAGCAAGGAGATGAGAGTAAGAAATATAATATGGACACACTTCAGGAGCTTTTTGGCCCACTTGAGAAGGAAATCGAGGATGAAACTGAGACTAGTGCAATCAAAGCCAGAAACTGGAAGGTAAATCGTAAATCGTATTCATCTAGATTAATAAGGCATAATGCATAGTGCATGCACGTTTTGTTAATGAATAATGACAAATGAGGACTTATTACTTATTCAGAATTCAGGTACACACATGTGTTTATTTTTGCACATGAAAAATGATGGCAAAATATTCAGAACAATTTATAAAAGTATACTTACTGTTTATTTACTGTTCCAAAAAGGGAGGTAATGCAAACTCTGGCTTTAGGCATCCAAAAGTATAGTAGAATGTAAGGTAGGATTTACTCGAAAAAGTACATGTGCATACAAATTAGCCAATTTCAGTAAAGCCACACTAGACACTATACACTAGAGCTTCTGTATTTTATGTCTGCATTTTTTTCTGTCAGGTTCTTCCTTTTGAGTCAATTTAGACTTTAGAGCATGTACACGGGTATTTTGTACTTTTTAAGAGGATTTTGCATATTATTTGTTAATGTATTATGTGAGCATATTTTGATATTGCTCCATCTTCATTTTTCGGATTTTGGATTTTGGATTTCGGGTGCTCGGGGGAAAAAGATATATTAACAAGATTTTGCTTTTGCAATCTACAAAATATGTATGCAGAGGCACAGTAGCATGTACTTATCACATAATATAAGACCTTTTCGAATTTCGAATTGAAAAAATAAGTTGGATATACAATATACATATTATGTGCATTATGCATATTTATGGCATTGATCATTTTGTGTGTACTGTGTATCATAAGCCCTCTGCATATCATAAATTATGTTATACAGATGAGACTCTCTCCCTCAGATTTCAGATTCAAGAAATTTTTAATGAACAAGAACTTCCAACTTGAAACTAAATAGACATGTGTTTCTTGTCTCTTCTATTTTTCCAGGAAAATCCAAAGTTTACGAATGGATTGGAGACAAAGTACAGAATCTTATCAACTGACTCGGAGGCAGAAAAAATAACGAAGCGATATAAGAAAAAATTGTCCTATCGATGTCAAGGTAAAAAAAATCAATAAATCTCTTTTTCCAATTCCCAAGTCTTTTCGTTTGAGCTTTAAGGCATGTTTTTCTTGTTCAATGTGTGTAGAGTTATTTTAAACCTTATATATACGCACGTAATTATTATGCATGATTATTTTGCAATTTTTCCTCTCATCCCCGCAAATAAATTATCTCCAATCTCCAATAGTAAAAATTGTTTCAGATACTTTTGTAAAGGCAAACAACAAGTGTAAACAGGCCTTTGCCGGACTTTATAATGACTGCTATGAGACGGTGACTGCTGCGCTTGGTTGGGTTCTCTGCTGGCCAATGAAATTAGACAATATCTGCGACCATCTTTCTTGTAAAAAAATTAAAAATACCCATCCTTTTTGTAAAAATGATACCCATTTCCATTTCAATGTTCAATGTTCAATGCATATTTTAATACATAATAATTTTATTCATAACTCAAGTCGCTGGACAAGATCAGACTTGTACAACAGTTGATTCTGCTGGAGAAAGCATTGGCTCGACTTTCCTCTCTGCAAAAATGGGATTTGACGATTTTAAGAAAAATTTTGAGTTTCCGAAAATTGATTACAATGGCATTCAAAATTGGGTAATCTTTTTTTATTAAACAAGTTTAAAAAAAACTTAGATAAGCCTAAAGCGTGCAGTACAATATTATATATTATGTATTATATGACTTGTAATTTTTAATATAATTATTGATCTTTCTATTAATTCTTTATTGCTGATTTACATTTTGCAGGCAAATGCGGGGCTGGATGAGATTCGATCAAATAAAGAGAAACTTCTCACTGAATTTCAGAGTACCAAAGCCAAATTTGAGTACATATTGGAACTTTTGAAACGATTTCTGGCTTTTACATATCTACTCGTCATTTTCAAGTTTGTAACGAAATAACTCTCATGATGATATTATGATATACACACCTACGCACCATATATAACTTGTAGTAATATATTAATGATCAAAGTGGAATGAAATTATCAAAATTCCACTAAAGCTCATTATGAATTAATGACAAAACTTTCCAACAGACATAAGCAATAACCAAGAACCAACCCAATACAGATTTCCGACTACCTAATCTAAAATCTGAAAGCAATCAAAAACCAAGAGATTATTATTATTATTAACAAAAGTCAATTAAACTCTCAGCGGAAATGAGAGACTCGTTTTCCTTCTTTCTTCCGTCTTGTTATTGTACTTTTTACTTCGTATCCTTACAATTTCCGCTGCTCTTTTCCTTTCATGTATTAAAATGCTTTGTGTCTAGTGTCTACTTTGTGTATACAATTCACGTTGCACATTGCCTAAATACTAAATACCTAGAACATTATCATATAGAGATAGAACCGAGTTTTATGATTGATAAAGATTTGATGATGCTGACATTATATTACATATTATATAGTCTACATCCTACAGCCTACAGAGTCTAATCTGGAAAAGTGAAACATAACTTTTTAAGAATCCAAAGTCTGAAGGCAAAATTACAGCATTGCCATAATCCATAATATTTCATATTCTTCCTTCTTTTTCCATTTTTTTATACTGAGTCAGCAAGCTGTATTCAGTACAAAACAAGCAGCAAAAATTTTCGGCTCGTCTGCATGTGTGCGGTGTACAATATATTGTGTATTATGTATTATGTATGATAAGAAACGGCGAGGAAAATTAAATTAAAAATGATTAAATATTACATTTTTAATTTGATCATGTACATTCTATATTCTAGAGCAGTGAAATACCACGGGAAATACTTGGACAATATTTCTTATGATAATCATTATATCACTCGGTATTTCGAAAGGATCGACCGACGACGAAAGCAAGAAGGAAGAAGTCATCTCCTCCCTGTAAAAAGTTTTGAAAAGTCGGATTTTATCACGGTAATTCGTCTCACATTGACAGCGGAGGAAAGGCTCATCTTTTATCCGAGACTCGTTGCGGTCCTCATTCAAATTAGTGGAGTTGTGACCCTCTTCTACCTGGATTATGAATTGACCCGACTAATTAAACTGTTGAAGAATCATGCTGACTTTGAGATTGAATTGAAGGGAGATCATACTGTTGAATTCAGTATCACGGGACAAGGGACGTTGGCTCGTCTCCTCCAAAAAATTATCACCGGGATTGACATCAAACATCAAGTTAATCATCTTCATAAAACATCATGTCAGTTTTTATCATTAAAAATTAAAATCTTTTTGTAGGTTAATACTTTGAATTGAGAATTGAGGTTTCCTAATCACAAATCACTAATCAGTTCTCAGTGCTCTTGTATTTTTTATTTATTTGTAAACAAAATTTGTAATCGTTTTTAATTTTTTATTCTATTCAATATTCAGTATGTCTCCCAGCTGCACATCATCTACATCCAAGTTACATTCAAAGAACTGCACTTTTATTTGGTTGTGTGATGCTCATCTGCTACTTTGAAATGATTTCAAGACGACTCAGACATGTCGTCACCAATTTCTTTTACGAAAATGTAACCTTATTAAATTTATTCTTGATAAAATGATATTATGGTTCATTATTTTTTATTATTAACGGGCGGTGTACCTTTTGACTCTCATTCTAAATGCATTAGAATCTGCAATTATTATTGGAGCCCGAACGGCT
>JAQGBH010004902.1:0-15558 GCA_034698265.1 Sminthurinus aureus
AAAATCTCACTAAAGTGTCTCATTAGATATCATTAGATTCTCATCGAACACAATGACATTTTTTTATGAGGGATAATTCTATAATATGTAATATATAATATGTTAAATGTCTTCCATCATGCTGCTGTAATAATATTCTTTCAGCTTTCATTGTAAGCACATCCTTCCGTACGTGATACAGGTACATATGGACATATTTTACCCAAGTCTTTTTCTTACATGTAATCTATAGTTCTGTAGTATGTAGTGGAGGATAACAAGAAAACGTAGATAGATGGATAGAAAAAATTATACATGTACGTATGATGTATCTTATGTGTATGATTAAAGGAGGAAAATTATCTTAGAATAATAAAAAAATATCCTGCTGAAAATACAAAATACATAACATAATAATGAAAACATTTGTCTCCCTCTTATTAGATTTAATGATCAAACAGCAACCAGCAACCAGCAAACATCAAACAGCAAACAGTAATAGGTACGAGATACTAAGGATGGGTGAATTGAGTACTGAGTACTGACTTGTGACTATTGAGTATTCAAATTTTCTTTACATCTGAGAATAGAGAATACCTTTCTACATTTTAAAGCGTACAGTAATATTCGTTGCCGTCATTGTGGTTCCGGTTGATAAAACAAGAGTTTTAAGATGTTTTTTGGGAAAACCGGATGAATTAACAGAGTGATGGGTGATGGGTGATAAGAAGATCCATCATCATTACTAAAAGTCAAGCACGTTTTAAATTCTCAGTAATCGTTTATGTAAATGTTGTAACCGTTAAATTATCATTATTTCTCTATTACTTTCTTTACCAAGACTCTTTTTTCTATATTTCATACTGTATTCAAACTGTAGAATTTGTATAGAGTATAGAGCGTAGAGTATAGATGAAATTCAAAATTAACCAAGTACATTTGTGTTGACTTCTTACTTCTTGTGCACGGATTTAGCTTTTACACATTCAAAATTCAAAACATAGGTAGGCAGTAGGCAGTGTATAAATGGACATGAGTATTATTTATTATTTATGCATTTATGCATGAACCAAGTCTAATTGGAGAAAAAATCGTGTGATATGAGCATCTGGAATCTGTAATTGTGCTAAATTTATGTGTCTTAGATTATACAAGTTTTTATAATAAATAATAATGCAAAACCAAACAAAGTACAGCTGAATTATAGAATTATAGGTATTATTTGTTAATCCAGTGAATTTAAATTAATTATCATGCATTAATTGTCTGAAAAAATATCGAGTCGTGCAGAGGGTGAAATGCTTAATTATACACTTCTAAAAACGGGAGACAATATGCATTCAATTTAGGAAAGAAGTGATTATTGATTATAGAAATCGAAATTTAAATGGAATCCAATTGTAATAAATACTTATGAACAATGGACATTTATATGTTGCATATCTTTTATCTTACGTGCTGTAATTTGTAATACATAACATAAATCAGCATGTACTACCGTTTACTACCAAATATCAATACTGTTTTATACACGTGGAATTTATCTGTGCTCCACGTACACGCAATAAGTAATAAATAATACATTATACAATGTGCTAGCCTATGTTGGATGTTGGATGTTTACAAAAATAAGAAAAAAATGCGATACGCTTCTCATGCACTGATACTTGTATGACAGACATTACAAACTTTACAAAGTACAAAGATCCAAAGCAATGGACAAGGGACAATGGATGCATATTATGAGGTCATAACATACTCTTTTTAAATTCAGAAGCACGTGATGAATCTCTCAAGACATCAAGAATCAAGAATCAAGACTCAAGACTCAAGACATTAAAGAATATTAACCTTTTGTAAGATTTAAATAGGATGAAGATGAGGGAATTCTTAAATGGATTTCCTGAATATTATAATCATGATCATGATATTTCTGAAGGCGGTAGTAGTGGGCAGTGGGCAGAAATCGAGCAGAACAAATGTTACCAATTTGACGTGGGTATATTTTGATTTTTGATATAATGTCTATCTTCAGACCAACCTTTAGGCCAGAATTTACATGATACACGTTATTTTACATGTAAAATGCATATAAATCAGCCAAAGTCCAAAGTGTATAGAAATACAAAATGGTTTGGTTTTAGGTTATTATTGTTATTTCAAAGATAAGGCTTCTACATTCTACATTCTAGATTCTAAATTCTAGTGGGGGAAAGGTATGCGTAATGCGTAGCATAGAAAGTCTGTGCCCTGTGCTCTGTGCAGATAAAACTGCCAACTGCCAATCCGTAGTTTAAAAATCAGCATGTGGTTTAAAGTTTGTAAACACTTTAGGGTTTTCTGTAAAATTGGCTAGTTGCTAGTTTTTTCTCCTCCTTGGAGTGAGGAGCCGAGTGAATTTTCAAAAAGTGAGGACCACAAGCTAATTTGTTATCATCTCCTAGTTAACATTTAGCTATGTTCGTTCCGTTCCTACCAGTTACCAGAGTCCATATGTAATGGAACTGGGTTTATGAATACACTTTCACACATAACACATCACATATCATGAGTGTCTAGTATTGTGTTGAGGTTGAGCTCTCCTATACAATATAGAACAGATCAGTTAATTAAATAAAGATCATCTTATGCGTTTGCTTTTTTCCTGTAATACTTTTTTAAACTCGTAAACCATTTTTATAAAAAAAACATACAGAAAAATTTATTTTTCCATAGGGAAAGGAAATGAAGCGCATCAACTTTACACGGATAAAAAATCTATCATGTAGAATTTAGACAAATGTAGGAATCGGTCAGAACAGCATGTGAGATTGTGAGCTAGTGGTAGTAGTAGTAGTAGTTGTAGTTGTTAAAGTTCACTGACATGATGTACGAAGCTAGACTCTAGACCCTAGACTCTAAACTCTAGACATATGTGTGTAAATGCATGCTGCAAGCTTCGACATTGAAGACATCAAACTCTCTGGTCTCTGGTCATTTTCTTGTGTAGAGTGTAGAATGTAGAATGTAGATGGATGTGGATGGACGGAACGTTGTTGAACGAATATTTTTTGCACGCAAATCTCTTCACAGTTTTGGCCGGTCTGAGAGAAAGAAAGACATGGGAATTATTCATTTGTACGTTTACATATACATTTATGTATTTTTATGAGCCCGTATGTGTAATGTGTATTGTCTATACGGAATGAAATTCGCTTGTGATATGATGCAATTTGATGTGTGTCTGAATTCTGAATTCTGAATATAAGAAGATGTATAGATGCGCAGAGTACAGAGTACAGACTACAGAGGTTATGTAAGAGTATAATCTCTCTCTCTCTCTTTGTCTCTCCCTTACTATTTCTTTTTTCTTCCTTACTCCTCTTCGTCCCCAAGCCACGCCCAACAGTGATATCATTCCAATAGCTTTTATTATTCTTTTTGCTGTGCTTTTGCTCTTATTATTATTATTGATTTAGCATGGAGCATGGGGCATGGGGCAAAGTGTAAACAGAATACGGATAGAACATGAGGCATTTCAGGGGGAAGAAAAAATCAAATCGATCATCTTATGCATAATAATATTATATTATTATAGTACTGGTGCTATTGATGCTAGATGCTATTGATGCTGTGTGATGTTCATCTCCTCACAGATTTAAAAATGCGTGTATTTTTTCATGGTCAGGCTATTTTATTATGTGCAAACTATAACGAGTATGTATTTCATTCTGTCTGTGAATATGTGAACACTGAACACTGAACACTAAATACATATTCACCCCACACATACACACACACTGTAATTTATTCGTGTTTGTATACAATACCAATATTTGTATTCATTCAACATTGTCTACAGTCTACGTTAAACATTGAACATGGATGGAAGATTGGAAGAACAGTAAACAGTAACCGAGTTCCAACTACGATAAAATATTTGAATTCATGGACAAGGAATGTGGATCGTTGGTTCATTCCTTTGGCTTTTATTTTTTTGTCCTTCTTCCTCACTCACTCTCTCTCTCTCTCTCTAGTGATATTTGCTCCTTTTTGATGATGATGAGAGTAGGTATGTGTGTGGTACAAGGAGAAGGAATTAAATGCTACTTTTTTTCTTTTATTTTGTTGAGAAATCAATCTGTCTCACTTGTGTCTTGTGTCTTGTATTATTCACCTGTCTTTTCTTCTATTGCTTGTTTAATTCTCGATTCTTGATTCTCGGTACAGGGAGATGAGTAAAACGAATTTAAATGAAATTAAAGGAAACTAAAATACTCGCAGGATGTTTTCAATGCTTTTTTCATCTTCAAGTTTTGAATGGGCAATAGATCTAATGTATTAACGTATCGTGTATTGTGTATTATGTAGAATGTAGAATGTAGAATGTAGAATGTAGACTAATGTAAGTTTGTAGTTTCTACTACTGTCTCAACAGGTTGTGTATAATTATGTCATTGGCTACTAGTTGTCTCAAATCTCAAATCTCTTCATTTCTATAATGTCTTTGGTCTTTGCTCTGTGTTCCATTCTTTACTCTTTTACCTCTCAATTCTCAATGTTTTTGAGTCGGTTGTCTGTTATCGGTTTCCTCATATGGTTTTAGTGATGTGGATTGACAGCTGAAATTGTGATTGATTACTATAGGCTCACCATTTACCATTTACCATTCACCATCCATTTCTATTCTTCTAAACTTCTAACTCCTGGCCAATTAAAGTCAGTTGAAACACTCACTCTTTTCAATTGACTTGAACTTCGAATCAATAGTCAATAGTCAAAAGTCAATAGTCAATACAAATTGACGGCAAATCAGTCATCCATTCCCCATTGCACCCTGTCACTGTTTTTACTTCCATAGTCTATTTTGTAGTATAGTGTGGTGTAGTGTTTCTTTTAGATGGTAAATGCATTCTTTTGTGTACAACGTACAAAGTACAAAGCAGAGGAAAAAGACATTTTATATTTTATACTCTTGAGACTTGCGTCATGAGTACTGTAGAAGCAGAATATAGAATAAATAGGAAATTATTACTATAATGATGTACAATTATAATACTAATATTTATTCATTATTCATTATTCATTATTCAAGATATCTGTATTGAATTAGTATGATGTATGATGTATGATGTATGAATAGATGGAAGGTGAATGATAGCTTTACTGTGTATTCTGTATTCTGCATTCTGCATTGTGTATATAACTAAATTGTTGACGATTGACGGTTGAGTTACCAGAGAGCAAAATAATTATGTAGTCTATTGCAAAAAAAACTCATCCGATCAACTATTACTTGTACATGGTACATAGTACATAGCTTCTACACTCTACACTCTATACGGTACATGAGAGCTAAAAAAGAATAAGCCAGTACGTTTATTTTTTCTATTGGAAATTCCTGCTACCACCAAGTAGTCAATAGTCGTGCATATTACAGATTATATTATACCTGTAGAATGTAGATTGTAGATTGTAGATGCTGAATGTATTTATGCACAAATGTGACAACGATACTCTGAACTCGTAACAATGATAGATAAGAAGGGGGGAAAGCTGAATTTGCAAATGAAGAGCCGAGTCAGGTTAATAATATGCATTGGTATTGGTATTGGTATTGGTAGTAGTATTAAGTATTAAGTAGTGATAAGACTCGAGCAAGGTAGCTAATCCACCAAAGAATTTAATGTCCTCCATCATGTATCATAATATATTTGCTTTCTATAATAATGATATAATGATATGATACAATCTACAATGTACACTGCACCGTGTATTAAAAAATATGAATATATAGCTGACTTTTCCTACTCCTTCATGTATACATATCTTCATCTTTATTGGATAATATTAACTTGTACAAGGTGTATGTTGTGAGTTGTAAGTCAGGAGTAAGAAGTAAAAAGTAAAGAGTATGAAAAAAAGTTCTCCCCTTATCTCTGATCAATATCTGGATTTTTCCTACATTTTTATATTACATCTCACTCGTTTTCAGTAAATATCTGCATAGGAAAATATAGGGATAGAGTTAGTCAAGTACTTTTATTATTACAGCAATGGGCTGTAATAAATATTATGCATGTACATATGTGTTTTGAACATATTTGATGTCATCTTTAACTTCAATCTTCGATATAACATGTCCATAGGACATGATTAAAATTATTTTCTATCTACTATCTACTACTAACTCTGTCCCTGCTTGATGGATAATATAATTGTGTAGAGTGTAAAGGCAAGAAGCGAGATTTGCAACTGTTTATTGTACATGTTTTTTTTAAAGAGAAAATATCAAAAGAAAAGTATTATGTATTATGTAAAATGTAAAGCGACTGAATACTGAATGCTGAATAAAAATGTACAACGGCAAATAAAAGAGATTTCAAAGATACATAATTTAATTATACACGTAAACTGTTCAATTAAAAATTAATCCAACATAATTTTAATATATGCATATTTTATCCTAAAATCCGCATACTAGTATATATACTTAGAATTTAGAATCTAGATCAACTTCTTCCACTGTAACAAATAATATTATTATATTTGTATTGTTTTTACGTTATACTTTATACAAGATACAAGCTCGTCATCACCCACTCAAAATAAAAGACAGACTAGTGTAATTGACGTTGTAACTATTAACTATATTACACGCCTAAGAACTAAGAACTAAGAACAAAGTACTACATAGACTTTATAAATATCATGCCAAAAGCGTGTGTACTTGCTGTTTTTTGTTTTTTGTGTGTGAACGTAAAACTTGTCACTTAACTCACACCTCATAAAATGTTATATAGGTTTCGGGATGTGCATGGAATAAAATTCCTTCACATTTTATACAATATTAAGCCAATCTTTGGTTTTATAGCACCAAGTCTTTTATGTTTCATACACTTGAATCTTGACTATAAACGAGATACGTATGGAGAATGGAGAACAAATTACAATAATATTATTTAATTCAAAGTAATTTAATAAATAAAAGTCAAGGTTATATTGACTGTATCTTGTGCATTGTACATTTTACACACATCACCTGAAAAATAGACACATTCTTTCATTTTTGAGACAGCCATAATACAGATATGATGTTACGTATGCGCATTAAACAAATATTATACTGTGAATATTGGACATGCCTAATAGTAACTTTACACAATGTCGTGTTTTGTGTTTTGTGGTCCTTTTGATTTCCATGTTTATCAATTTGTTGTTTATTATTATACATTATATAAACTTTATTGATAATATCTATAATATAAATACATGTCTCTCACCCTAAGGCAAATTCGACATTTGTGGCTATTGATAACGGATAGAAGTCTATTCCAAGTTTTCGGCCAAACACATTATATCGAAGGACTCGATAGAATTTCTACTAAATTTCAATAGAAACTCAATGGAATTGTGTTCTGATTTTCGGGAAAAATTTGAGCAGAATATTTCGATAGAATATCCATAGAGCTTCTATAAGCAGAAAATGTCTAGTTTCATTACTAAAAACTAAAATCATTGTTGTCAAGGATTTTATAGTAAACTTTGTTATTTTGAATTTGATTTAAGTAATTTGCCAAAGTTTGAAGTCAAAAGTGACAGTTGAAATTTTGTGAGACAAGAAATTGATACATTGACCAAATACTGAGAGAACATAAATATTCAGCTCGTAACGACTCCGCAAGAACTTTTGACCACAAATTAAATATATCATGTGATGTAAAATTTAAAATCCATCGACAAAATTATATTATGCACAACGGAAAGGATTCATTTATCGACCCTAGAACCTGGTACACAGTCCAAACAAAATAGCATGAAAAGCGAACCGTAGATCATGGAATGTTGTCCTAATGACTAATGACAATTGTCAACTGTTATTCTTCATAGTTTTAGGTGTTTTGCGAAAGGATTGGTCTTAGAATTTTGTGCAATGGTCCATACTATTGAGCACAGTATAGTCAAGTATTTTGCCTTGATCTCCGTTTTTGAAGCTGACTGGTGAGAATTGAGACCAAATTAAAAAACGATTACTCATGCAATTAAATTATTTTATATCAAACCCTGTTTTAGCTGTAGTGCACTTCGAAGGGATCCCTGAGGAAAATTCTGAATACACTTGTTTCTATAGAGTTTTTGGCCGAAAAGTGCATAGGATTTGATAAACAATCTTTTCAATTCTATTGCAAATCAATAGAGGCAGAACTCTTCATTATTGATAGAAAAAAAGTCTATACAAAATTTTGCAAGTGAATTGAAATTATATTGCATTTTATACAATAAATATTCATACTGAATAAAAACCTATAGAGATTTCGGCCATTTCCTCAATAGAAATCTATTACAAAATCCATTTACATTGTATTTAGAGTTTTCCTCAGGGTTACTTCACGATAGTCAATCTATACACACTTATTAAAATGTTCATTACGTTCATAGCTTACATACAATGGGTTTTTGTAATGATTTATTTAATTATACTATGATTTATAAAT
Organism: Sminthurinus aureus; assembly: GCA_034698265.1. NCBI lineage: Eukaryota > Metazoa > Arthropoda > Collembola > Symphypleona > Katiannidae > Sminthurinus > Sminthurinus aureus. Next base: position 8,454 of record JAQGBH010004902.1, read on the forward strand.
AGTAAAATTTAATGCATAATACGATTAGTCGGCATGTAAAAAAAAAAAGAAAGAAGAAAGACGTGTTTTACATTTTACAGTATAGGCGGTTGACAATTAAGAGCAGCTGCAAAATATTCGAGCCCCTCACGTATTTCTTTTTCCCTTTGTTTGGTGTTGAACTTTCTTTTCGGGAGAGTTTTGAATTCTTCTAAATTGTGAGTCTCAACAAATCCAGCCAAGGCCATGAGAGGATTAAAAACTCCGTTGGAAGGGCCTTGTTGGGTGGTGGTTGCTGTCACTGGAAGTGCGTCAATCATGGCTTTTGTATCACCAACAATCGGCATTTGTCTTCGTTTTTTTGCTTCCTTCTCGTCCGTTTCCACTTTCTTGATCAAATCAATTTCTGCAACAACACAAAAAATACATATAGAGAAAATTTCAACATAAAAATTGAGTCACACTTTCTCTGTTCTTGAAAGAGACCATTTAATAAACAATATACAAAACATTCATGTAAAAAATGATATAATATATTATATTAAATTTTCAATTATATTATTAATTATCATACTCTTTTGGAAGGCCTCTCGCTTGATTTTCATTCTACTTTTCTTTCCTTTTACATCTTTCTTGAGTGGTTTCCCCAAATGACTCAAATTCATGGCTCCAGATGAGGATAAATCCATGGAATTGGCCAATGACATGACACCCACATTACTAGTAGAAGAAGACGAAGGAGCCATCATTCCACTTGATGATGATGCGACGTCGGTAAGGTTACTACGAAATGTAACACTTTTCTTTGAAGATTTTGAAATCCTCCCAGAGGTTGCTGATAGTAAACTTAGTCCTGATGTAGCAGATGAGGATGTGGAAGCAATTGGTCCATTGGAAGATCCATGACTTCCGTCAGGTTTTTTCCTGCTCACCTTCCCCATGATGCCTATATAAACATAAAAGCAGTTCCAATGTATTTACAATTCAGTTTCCCTTTCCACGTTCCACGAAGATCATCAAACACTATGTGTAAAATTACTCAAATCTCAAATGCAGTGGCTGAATTCCATGTAGTAGAATGTCTATATTAAATATATATTTATATTGTACAATCCTTAATGGAATGATTTGTATATAATGATAATTCTTTTTACTTTTTACTTATACTCGATATTAATATTCTTATGGTTTGGGATATGAAAAGGATATAAGGGGAAATATTTTTTTGACAGGTCAAAATTAAACTAGAAATTTATACATGAAATGGACTATTACGGAAGAAACGAGTGTATGTAAATGTTACCTGGTACAATTCCCCACCAAACAAAAGTAAATTGAATGGTCTTGTTAAGTGAAATCTCCGTGTAAATAACAATAAAAAGTAATCTCCACGATTTTGTTTTGGATTTTTCTCTTGACACACGTGGGTGATTAATAGCCTATTCGAATTTTAGCCAGTGCTGTACAAAACACCTTGTTTATTCCACTTTCAGTCTTGCTTCCACTTCTACCCAATTCCAACCATTTTTACCATTTTAGGGAGACCGTAATATTTTAAAATATATTTTGTGCAAAACATGTTGATCAGTCAGGAAAACGTTTTGCAGTTATTTTGTCAGTAGCATAATTTAGCATTTGTGATGATTCGAATGATTGCTTCTTTGCTTTTACGTACAGGATAAATCGTTGATTTACTAGAGAATAAGTTTAATCATAGTAAAATTTAGATTTGGTTTTATTTACGTCTGTATTATGATATATGCTTATACCCATCGCTTTCATGTTTCCACTTTGTAACTTCGACTTACATTTATGTGCTTATCTCTTTTCTGAATTCCATTAAGCCGTAAATAGCCTCAAAATCCAAGTTTATGACTTACGTAAGTGGAAAAAATGGGTAAATATACTTGAGTGGAAGTGGAAGCATATTTTGTACAACATTGATGACTTTCGAATTTTCCCCACTCGCATTCCATCTCTTGTTTGGCTTTTGCTCTAAAACACTTTGGAGCTCTGCTCTGTAAAAAAGCTCCTTCGTTTTTTAACATGCTTGAGGAATTCATTCATTCACAGTTGAATGCTATAACATGTGAAGAGATCAGTTTTTGATTTTAGACCAACATTTTATTTATTTATGCAGTTCAAGTTGAAAGTAGATCCATTATATGTTTTTCATGATCAGTACTCATTTAAAATTCGCATAAAGAATGTATATATAATATATATGGTTTTTCAGCAATGAAATCAGTAGGCCAGATTGGAAATTACGCAAGTGTTATTTAAAAAATCATGATTTTTTTTATTGTTTAGTACTGTGATCTCTCTATTCCACGTTAGGAATCCAAAATAAATAGATAAATAAATAATAACACGCAATCCACATTCAATAAATTATTTTTTTGTAAAGAGGACATAATCATATTCGAACATCCTATAAATAATAAATAACAAGTTGTATGTGATTTAAAGCGACAAAGTCATTGGTATAAGCATAATAATATATTACATGTATAACATAAAACATAGTGTCACTTCTTTTTCTTCAGAAATCGGACAATCACATGACGAATATTTTGTTTCATACAATGTTGATAGTCAAAAGTCAAACACTGTACAATATTATTATATAAGATGTTAAACTTTCTCCGACTGTAAACAGTAAACAGTCCAATCTTATTTTTAGTTTGTTTAGTTTTTTTTGTTCAATCATAATAGTGTGCGTCTCTTTTGTATACGTGTTTTAAATATAGGCACCTCTCTCTCTCTGCTCTTTCGTCCTCATTTTTAGTATATATTTAGCTCATTTCTTTGCTTTCTCCTTTTCTTTCTCTTTGTTCTAGATTCTAGTTGACTTTTGATGACTGCTGTAGAAAGAAGAAAGTATAATATAGAAACTATAAATGAAAGAATGAAGTCAGTGGTTGCTGAACTGGAATCATTCTTGACATTTGATCATGTGTAGAAAATACTGCTTGAGGAACGTATACAAATTGAACGGGTGAGTTATTGTGTACTAGAGGTGTAGACTGTTGTAGTGAGGCTGAAGATGAGGAGGAAAAGGTACCAATTTTTTGAAACCACGGAGACTTGTTACAATCCTGACCATCTCGAGTAGGACGACAAGTTCCGACTCTGGAATCAAAACTATGTCCATGTGGACAACGTAATAAATGACCCACACCAGACAGACAGACGACAACAGCATCACAATGTCCTGAAACTGGAAGGATTCCATGTGAAATGGGACACTTGACACTGGGCCATTGTGGGAAATGAGATGGGAAACTTGGGGTGAATCCAGGATCTGTGTCAGGTCCGGTTGGCTTTGGTGGTTTTCCATCTGGATTTGTTGATGGAATTTCTGATTCGGATGGAGGTGAAATTTCTGAACCCGGAGGATTAAATGGCTCGTCTGTGGGAAGTAAAATGGGCGACTGTGTTGGTTTTTCAGTGCTTGGTCGGAATTGAGGTTTTGGTTTGAGTTGGACAACGACTGGTGGTTTTGTTGCTGCTGATGGTTGCTCTTCAGCTTGTGCTTGTCCTTGGTTTTGGTTTTGATTGTTTTCGGGTGAGCTAGTCGGTGGTTTTAAGCCGAATGCGGGTTTTGGTTTTGGTTTCAACATTGATGGAAGGGATGAGGGGGAGGATTGAGATGGTGGAGGAGGAGGAGCAGTTTCCGTAGTCGTTGTCGTTCTCATTGTCGTGGTTGTAGTTGTAGTTGAAGACATCACAGGTTGAGGCTCATTATTCACAGGCACTGAAGGATCTGGAGGTTGTTGAGCTATTTATTTGATGCAAAAAATAGTCAAGTAAAATAACTAATGCTTAATCCTTAATCTTAAATTTAAATGTAACGTTTTTATTTCATCATGTAACTTTTTGTATCATAAAACATACAAAATGAGCTGTTTGTTACCTGACTCGTCTCCATCTTTTCCAGAACAGTCAACATTCCTACAAAGAAAAAAAAACAATCAAGAGGGAACTCTTTTTTGTAAATCTACTTTTTGGCCAACATCTTAATCACATACAATAAATCATAAATCATAATTCTCGCGATGAATCAAGTCGTACCTTCTCCAATCACAAGCCTTGAGTTTTTCACTGAATACTAAAGATGCGGGGCACTGTTCTACGTGAAAATCGCCAGCCCAACAGTTCAAGAAACGATCACAGTATCTCGGATGTGGAAACTGCCCTGTGGGTTCAGGACAAGTTACATCTTGCCGCAGCTCCTGACGAGTGTACAATCGTCTTCGATATCCTAAATTGCAAATTTACATAATCATTTTTATTTTGTCAGTATTTAATAAAGTACACACGTTGAATAAGAAAACATGCTTTTCGGTATAATATTATCATGTAGATATTCTCTATTCTCGAGCATTCATCTTAATTTGAGTAACTGAGAGGAGTAAACTCCATGTATTTTGAATTTTGAGTAGTTCTTGGAAAAAATCAGCCCATTTCCAAGAAAAAGACGATATTATAATTTATAATGCATAAACTGGCTGTGGCAGAGTACAAAAAGGAATGAGGCAAGAGTAAAAACAAGATTTTCTGACCCTCATCTTCATGTAAACGATGAATTTGCTATTATAAATTGTACAACTCTTTCAAGTCTGTCGTGAATTATTAATTTTTACACGCGAGTACAGTTTACAAGTTGCCTACTCCTTTTTCCTTTTCTCACCATAACCATCAACACTCTTTACTCTGTACACTCTTTTCTAAATACCATTCAAATTTTGCCAGTGTGTACGCATGAAAATTGAGTGCATGATTGAAATTTTACTATGAATTCTGATTACTTTTGGTACACTGATAGCTGATAGCCGATAGCTGATAGCCGATAGGATACACCTTGTAAATCTTGTGAGCTGCCACTGCCTCAAAACTCAAAACTCAAAAGATGAAGAATTTGTTGTCATACATGTAACCTGCTCCTACCTCCTGCCGTCTACCTACTGCAGTTTGCACTCGCTTCACTGGGTGAACTCATTCATTTTCTTGTCCTTTCTCTTCTCCTTGCTGTTTTGCCATATAGTACATATATAGACTATAGGAATGCACAATGCAGAATAGCGCACAATCAATCCTCAATTGACCAGGTAAAGGTCGTTTCTCATCTTGCGTTTCTTTTTGTCACATTTCTCAACCCTTTTCCATCCTCTTTTTATACTTTGTACTCTAATCTCTAAACTCTAAACTCTACAATCTACAATACAGCATTCAGTACAGTACGCGGACAGAAGTCTGTCATTTAATTTTATGGATGTATCACAAAATGACAAGTGTCAACCATCAATACAACATTATCATCTGTTTCTGCTCCTTGAATCCTACTCAGCCTGAGTGAGAAAAGAGACCAAGACAAGATATCACATGATAGAAAATAGAAATACATACAAGATAATACATGCAGTGCTGTTAGTTGTTAGTTGTTACGGATCAACAAAAAGAGGCGACTGTAATAAAAATAAACTGAAAGCATCAGCAAGGAAAATAGACAAAGAAGATGGATATATCGAATGGAGATGGATAATTTATATCATGTATATTTATCTACTTATTGTAACTTGTAACCGTGTTGAGCTTGAATAGTGGATACATATGAAATGTATGTAGAAAACAATGCGGTTCTACCTGTTTAACGATTTTATTACATTAGCTCCTGATCTTGATTCTGATTCTGATTCTGATTCTGATTTGATTGAAACTTCAATCCGTGTTTTGTGTCTTTCAATGTATAGATTCTAGATTGTTGATGGTCGATCAAACTAGCCCAACTGGACTGTTGACTATTGACTATCACTGCACTCTGCACTCTAAGTATAGATACTCACTCTACACTCTACACTTTATGTGGTACATCATCATCATGATATGTGCTGTGCTGTGTAAACAGTAAACAGATACACTGATCAATAATACGATAATAATACCTTTCTTTCAGGCTAAATTGTCTACTGCAGAATTATATGCCATTAGCATTTTTTTATTTTGTTTACTCTTTGCATTCAACGTGATTGTCTGTTTTGTCTGTTGTCTGTGTACTTTTAATCCTCTGAGCAGCAAGATTTGGTATTGATATTTATAAGTAGTTGATTATTGACGGTATAAAAGTATGAATATTTTTAATCTGTACTTTTTTGATGTGTGATGGTTAATTCCTGATTATGATTGATTATTGATGCTAGTGTGTAATTTAGGGAGTTTGGAAAACTGCTAAAGTATTTAAAGAGAGCATTTATGAAGAATTCTTTTGATGTAGAAACAAACCGGTGATCGGTGATCGGTGATATGTGATGGTCTGTGGTCTAGACAAGAGACAAGGGTAACTAGGGTAAGTCACATCATGTCAATAACCGACAGGTCACTCGATAGGTAGATATCATAATATAATATTTGAAGTTTAAACATAGGAAATGTAAACATGTCCCTGCGCACACACATGCATCATCTTCATCTCATATCATATCATTTGACTAGTTATTATTACCTTGATATGTACGATAAAGTATGCATAATTCAACGCACAAGTACAAACACAAACACACATATTTATTGCTCATTATAAAACAGCCAACTACATTTATGGCAGATCTACAATACACAATACACACACAAATGTACATACATTTCAAAACATGATGGACTACAGTTTCAAGAATCAAGAATAAAAATTCAACAGCTCACAAGAACAAAGAGAAAGAGATGACTTTTCCATTAGTTTTTTCATGATTCTACTTTTGTGCATCTACGTGCATCTACGTTTAGCGTATGTCCATCAATCAAGACGGAAGAAAGCTTTATTTGCCTTTCTTTCCTGCGCTTTCTGCATATTCTGCAGTAAAATGTTGTATGATTCTAAATTCTGAGTGGAATGGGGCTGATGGGAGATACAAGAAATAAATTGTGTGTTTAATGTGCTTCGATCTCTGGTCTCGGAACATATTTTGTTCTACTGTTATTTATTGTTATTCCAATAAAATGATTGAAGGTGAAGAGGATCATTGCAAATAATTGTGAATTGTGAAATGCAGAATTGGCGAGAGAATATTATTATTGAATTGAATATTAAATATTCCGTCTGCTCTTTATGACCTTTCTATTTTCTATGTTG
>JAQGBH010004903.1:0-15554 GCA_034698265.1 Sminthurinus aureus
TGACTTTTCGAAGATGCAAAAATTCAAATGACTCTCATTTGTCACCTTGAAACCGCAAAGTTCTAATATTTTGTATTTGACATATTTTGATGACTATCCGTCACATACTACAACCATTACTTCCCTGCTATCCATGTCTCAAAAATATTCCAAATTCAAAATATTAAGTTCATATGTATACATCCTCGTACACATGAATTATGAATAGAAAATAGAGAATAGAGTGGCATTAAATTTGTTTAGCTATTGCGATTCATCTCCCTAGTGATTACTGATTACATTAAGGAGATCCTATATCGTTCATCGTTTTCATACTTCATTGTCAAAATGGGGAAAACGAAGTATGTATTTGCAATGTAAAAAGTGCTGTAATAATTCTTGTTTGTTTAAACTCACGTGTCTTTTTATTCTATATTCTATATTCAATAAATACAAGAGACAGAGAAAGAGAAAATGAAAGTATTTCTAGTGTATTTGTCATGTGTACCTAATGTTAGACTGTACACTGTACATTGTACACTGTACAAAGTATATGCAAACTGACAAGTAAATGCCAAGTTAGCATAAAAACCCATCAAAACGTTGCTCTAGAATCTAGAATAAAAGAGCGTGTCCAAAGTTATTTGTGTTTCATTGAGATTGATAACTCTTTCTAGTTGTAGACTATAAAAAAATTTACGACTGATAATAGAAATAGAAATAAAAGATGAGAGAGATATAGAGATAGACCGATAGAGAGTGAAGGGGTGAGCGGCAGTAAATAAATATATGCAAAATCCGCACTTTAGTCTAGGATTATCAATCTGTTGTCATAATGTGCTTAGTACTTACTACTTAATACTCTTCTCTACTATCGCTTTCCTAGTCTATAATATTATTTCTCTTTATAGATTTCAGATTCAATTCTACAAAAAAAGGGCACATAGAACATAAATACAACACACAAAGAACTTTATCAATAGCATAATATGCTATATGCTATTACATGTTTTTAATTTACCTACACATTTAATTATGAGCATAATAATAATATTAATAATATGTACATAATGCAGCATAAATAGACAACCCGATTATTACTAAAAGTGGACATAATAGAAGAAACCTTGAATACAATCACCTAATATATAATATAACTTCAGCTTCAAAGGAAAAAATATATTCCTACAAAATTATATGTACAATGTATTGTACATTCTACATATTACTACAGCAGTGCAATGGATCGAATAACAATAATATGTATAATGGATAATATACACGATACACCATGCATAGGGTATAGGTTCCTCTTTACATCACACTCTCGATTATTAAGACATATGCATTGAAATATAGATTAGGTATGTGGCACAACTAATAACGATAAAGACAAGAGACAAGAGAACCATATAGTCACATATCACATATAGAACAGTATAATATCTATAGTTAAGCTCATTTATGTATGTAGCCTAAGTCAATAATAATGACAAAACTGATGGTAGTAATTAAACCATTACGCCCTGGTCTAAGTAGTAAGTAAGGAGTAAGTAGCAACATTTTCAACCGTGAACCATCACAATGACAAACAAACTTCACAAATTGTCTCATGTACCGTCAGTGCGAAAAGGAATTACCACGGAAGGTAATTTATTGTGATCCTTTAAATTGTTTATTTTTCTAGTCTGCAATCTGCAATCTAGAATCTAGAATCTAGAAAAATGTGTAAAATTCCTGGGAACACTTTATCAAATCCGCTAGTTATCCGCTATTTGTTTGTTTGTTTTGTTAATTTTCACGGATTGAACAGCAGATAAAAAATGTGATTTAAAGTTTTAACTACATTCCGCTTGTCAACGGTACGGTACTAAAGTACTCATAACTCATTATTCATTACTCATGTGTGTTTAGTGTTTATGGATTAACAAGTTCTCATTCACATAGAATTAAACATTATGTTTTTGTTCAACTTTAATACTATTTGATGACTAAAACACTGTAATAATACATAATAAATATGTTGTAGCGTATAGTGTTGAAAATAGTAAATAAAAAGTAAAAATGACCAAGCTAAATGTAAAATAAACTGTTGATCAAATATTTGTTGGACATTGGGAAAAGAGTTGATTTGTCTATTCTTCTCTTCGGGTAGAAAATGGAAACTATAGAAATCGACAGTGAATGTGAACTGTAAACAGTGTGTACAATGTACAATCATTCAGAATTCAGAATGTGAAATTCGCGTAATGCTAGTTGGATAAGTAAAGTAAACCGGAGAAAAAGTAGGTTGTGAGTTTCCACTTACAATCTACACCGCAAAAGTTGTTGCACCTTTCTCCAGTTTTGATCCATGATCCATTCAGAATTCAGAGACCTGTCTTTAGAAAAGTGTCGTATCGATTATTTTGGACGGTAATATCTACAAAGAACAAGAAGAGAAGAAAAAAATGCTCATGAATACATTAAGTGTATCTTGTATCTTGTATTTTCAAAAGCCAAAAGTTCAACTGTACATTGACAAAATACATAATACTGGAGCTTTTCTTCATTCTTCATGAAGAAATGACCACAGAAATTTGGATAGAGTGTTTTCTGCCGGTAAAAAAAACAACATTTATTCTTGCTTAGATCGATAGTGCACATCAAATAGGGATTGAGTATATTGATGAATCCATAATTTATGTATAGCTGCAAAAAATGTAGATAAGTAGAAATGTGGTGCAGAATGCAGAGGAATCTGCCAAGTTTTGCTTTGTTTCCTTCCTTATTTCTTCTGTCTTCTTTTTACACAATGTACTCAGTTTTTACGAGTTGCGAGCTACGAGAGGGTTTACAAAGAAAATATTGTGTCGTCCTTGAATCTTGAATGTTGGATGTTGAATATACCCATCACCATCATCATCATATTCAATCGTGTATGTATTTACCATGATTTGCTGTAATTACTGCACGTTATGTGAATCCTTTCATCCACTTGTGGTACGCTCTAGAATAATTCCCTGCAAAATATAATTTTTCTCTTGCTACAATTTTTACACTGTATTCTCAATTTCTCACAAATATTCTACATGGAACTTTTAGATTACCTATATGTACATTGCACATTGCATTGTACTTACTCACCAGTTGATAGTTGGTAGTTGGTAGTTTACATCATTTTTTAGCAGATAAACCAGAAAAAATGAACAACAAGGATAAAGATATTGAAAACATCCGCATGTTTTTTGTCTAGTTGTATGTAAAATGTACAATGTACATGTATACATGTTCATAATTAGGATGATTATAATGATTTTTTATTTGAAGAGTGAGGGGTGATGATGATGATCAGGTTTTGTGCAGGATCTGACGAATACTGATAAATATTAAATATGCAGTTGAACTGTTACTGCTTCTTCTATATATTTTCATTCATGTATATTTACAAGTAATTCATGTACATGGACTCTGTAAAATGCAAGGAAAAAATAAGAGGATGACTAAATATGCATATGAATGTGCTCCTACTTTTATGCTATTACTTTGATTTTGATGAACGCTTTTAATTCAAAAGTCTTATGATGCTAAAGGATTTGATTAAACACATTGTATTTCAGTGTCTGCATCTGAATTAAGAAGGCTGTCGATTGTCGATTCATGATCCATGAATCGACAAATTTCGTTGAAAATCAAAAACGTCTGACGTCACTTTAAGAAATAGATCAGGATACTAAAATTCCTAAATGCTACTGTAATGAGCATACAGTATTGCATCATTTTATTGAATTATTTTTACCTGTAAGAAAAAAGATATTCCGTATCCTGTTTAACCAAATGATTGAATTTTGATTTTGAAACTATCAGTGAAGTCATGTTTCCTTAATTTATTATTGATACTAATTAAATAAATAACAAAAATATATTAGTGCAATGTTATAGACAAAATTATGATACACAATACACAATTTAAGAATTTTTATCTGTATTCTGTATATATACCATGGTAACAGATAACGGATAACAGATTCAAGAGAAGTAAGCCACTCTACTAGTAAATGTTTTACATGGGTTGGCATTTGACACACCCATTCTCACAAACAAACAAAATAATTCTCGGACTTACTTACTTGTAGATTATATATATTGTAGTACTGAAAAGTGCTGATTGCTGACTAATGAAAGAAAAAGATTGATGTCGGCTTTACTGATGAAAGATGATAATGATAATCCATGAAATCCAGGAAATTATTTTATTACCCTGATGATTCAGTAGGGTTGAAGGTGAAAAACTAAATGCTAAATTTTAAACGTGTTCAGTGTTCATGTCCCACGGAAACAGTGGAACGTATACAAAATACAAAACAATTGAATAAAATTTAATCTTTCACAATGTCAGTATAGGCAGTAATCAGTAAATATCCTGATAAATTACTGTAAAGGCTCATTCATGTACTAAATGATGAAAATGATGAAAGGCTAAGTACGCAGATCAAAAGAAGATGACATTCACTGTATATTATATTATATTACATTATATGAATGAGTGAATTCATACGCACACGACTTAAGTACGCATTTTATACATGGTGGTGAGTGAATGAAGAATAAATCAAATGCATGAATGAACGACTGAATGAGTAGTAGAATGTTTTTGGTGAATAATTTTAATCTTCTGTTTGCTCTTTGTACATTGATTAATGTACAAAAAGTCAAAAGTCAAAAGTACAGAGATGTGCATGATACTTGTACATTGTACAGATACAGATGATAGACAAGATTATAGATTATGCATATTCTATGAAGTTGTAGATTGTAAACTGTAGAATCTACAGTGTAGATGTAAGACACATGACAAGTTAATTGAAATGTTGGATGTTGGATATTGGATTATTCAATCAAGTTGACTATATGTACTATAAACACATCCACGTTTTTCACGTCATCAGGATCACATTAATTTTGATGAGTGTTAATAGATGACTGCGACTTGTTTTTATGACAGCCAGGTACCAGTGATTAGAAAGTATTACTCACTACTTACTACTTACTTATACTCACTCACTTACTTACACGTTACACAGAATTACACAGATTAGCAGATTAAAATGCAGTTTTTTGCATGCAGTAGCAAAAGTGTGAAAATTCTTTCTTTTATGACATTGTGTTCTTCTTTTATTCCTCTTGTTCTACCGTTTGTTATTTTGTTTTGAGTTGAATTGACTTGAAAGAGTGAGGTTGCTAGTTGCTAGCTGAGCTTTGAGCTTTGAGCTGTCGATTCATCATCATTCAAATATGTACAAAATATGCATAGGTGTTTTTACCAGTAAAAAAATACACAGAAAATGCAAACATTATGCGTAGATTGTACTTTGCACAATACATATATGAGAGATACGAGACGTGAGATGTGAGTAATAAAATTTGAGCCGTGCTACTTTCTTTCTTTCTTTCCAGCTCATATTATTCCGTCTGCAGTCTGCAGTATGTAGTCTGCAGGCTGCATATTGTATATGTTTTCTGTATAATATGCACTATTGATTTTTTACCAGAAAAAAAATTGTCTGGACTAGACTGGAATTTTGTCAACCTCTAAATATAACACTCAAAATATACACTGTACACTGTACACTCTGAATTTTATGTATTCATACCTCGTTAACTGTTAACTCAAATCTCGAATCGGTCAGTGACCACCTTACATTTTTTAAATCCATTTTTAGACTATAAACTTATAACGTGTATGTTTAAAAGTTGTAGACACAAAATACAAAATCATCAAGTAATATCTATAATCTGTAATCCAGATAAAACAACAAAATAAAGTTTGTTTATTTCTTGTATCTGCTTTCTACATACATCCGGGTTGAACTCAAAAATGTTGATACTTGATACAAACGTCACAGATCACAGCTCTAGAGCCTAAGAAAATAAACTGGAGAAATTGGATTGGATATTCAATATTCAATAGTCAATAATTTAAAATCATAGGTATTCTACTTTCTACTTTCTGCAGTAGAATTTCGGAAAAACACAGATGAAGTTCATCTCTTACACATTACACATATTTAAAAACATTTGATATTAATACTTGAATTTTAATCAATAACAGGTTCATAAGTACAATGTACCAGAAACAAGAGATTAAAAGAGAGTGAGAGAGAAGACTGAAAAATACAGTGGATTTATTTGTAAAATTACGATGGAGTGTTGAATTGCAAATATTTTCAGCTAAATATCTAGTTACTAGTTGACTATTTACTCTAAACTGTAAACTGAAGTAAATAAACTCAAGTAAATTATTTGTGTATGGCTTTGTACATAAAATATATTGAGTATTGAGTTGATTTTTGCATGTTGGTTTTTTTCTACTCTTTTTTAATATATATGGATGCAGGCCGGGCCTGGGTCTTCGAACAAACCGGAATGGTAAGTTTCCGCATGGTTGTAGTCAGTGTGTGGTGGTTTGTTCAGTGTTCAGTTGAATTCAGTTGCCCTTTTTGAATTTTCTTGTTGTTGTAATGTACCTATATACATGCATAAAGCCATCGTCTTTTTTTAAAATAAACAGAAAAAAAATCACTTGTCAAATTAAGTGTATGCTATTAGTTCTAGAATCTAGATTATAGATTATAGATTTTAGAGATGTCAAATTCCAAATGCTAATCATAACATAAAAAAGGTCCGCAGTGTCAGTAACAAATTGTAATTGAAACGGCTGAAGTATGATTTTTTTGTGCCGTGTGTTTATAAGAAAAAAATTGAAAATTAAAACTAATCCAATACGCTGATGCAAAGCAAATTCCAATAGAAAACTTCAATGCCTTCTTGTGCTTATATATGCGTAATCCTGCAGAAAGATCTATTGTCTATTTCATCTAATTATTATACGTTCACTCGCTACTAGATACTAGTACTTGCTAAATGGTAATTGCATGCAGAATTTTGACTAGTATAAATAATAATTAATATTAGCTAGTGATGCAAATCCTTTAAATGACGTAAATAGTTAACGTAATACCAAATATCAATGTGTCATTTCCATTTCATCTTTTTTTGATGAGTTGAAATTTTTCTAGGAATAACAATAATGAATAATATGACTGACTGCTGACTATACAACTTGTACTCAGCTCGTCAATGTGAAATGTATCAGTATGTTTTATGTAGTTTGTACTATGTATCCAGTAGCCAGTACGTTCTAGTTGCGGATGGTTAGAATAAAAAAGTACTAGTAGAAAATTCAAGTAATTAATGAATACATAATTCCCTAATGTATATAAATAAATTATATATATTTATCACTGTTTCTGTTGTCTCTTTCAAGGACAGGAAACATTGTATGTTATCAACTAAAAGTATAATAAGCTTAATGATCTATGAGGGGTATTTGGTATTCTAGAACTTTTTCTATATATTGATGTTGTGCTTTGTGCTCTGTTATTCTATATTATAATAAAGTTTATTAAGTGTATAGTCCATAATTTAATCAAAGGTAACTCAGTATAATTCTCCATCCAAAAAGTTGCACATATACAGCTTAATATGCACAATGCACAGCACTCGAAACTCGAATCCATTTCATTCCCTCGTGTCTTCTCTCTAACTGTTACTCGTTTTTTTCTCTCTCTCTCTTCTCCATCACATTAAATGTACCTCTTATTATGTGTATACTTATTATTATTATTACTTCGGCTGACAACCTTTTTGTTCTCATAAATTGTGCACCTATACCTTTGAACAATTAATTTTAATATCTAGATGTGTATAATATAATGAAAATGGTATTATGCAATGTATTCGAATATTTCGAATGTAAATCTTTTCCTCTTTCGAATACGTACCTATAAATCTATCCATCTGTTTGTTTTTGTGTGTACACCTACATGTACATAATATAATATAATATGTATGTATGTATGTGTACACATGCATGCGGAAATCATGATTGATTGATGAATGATGAATGAAAATGAGAATGAAGATGTACTTTGTTTTTTTTTCATGTAATTGAAAATTATGTCTTTTTAATAATTGATCAGGGTTAAAGCTGCAGTTTTAAACGAGATGCTACTGGAAATCCAGGACTACACCAGCAAGAGTGAGGTGGAAGTCAAACAGAAATTTGAGGACGACTCACGAAGTTTGAATCCCGGGGACTCCTTTGTGGACAAACAAGTTTTAGCCATGGCAGCTAACACAACTGGTGGGAAGCCAGTCTTCACAATAACACCACCCACCAGCCACAACCACAACCATAGTTTTGTGGAAGTTCCCACATCCCCGACCGACATCAAGGACGTGGTAGTAGGACTACATGGGTCAGATTCAACACCAAAACTCCAACAAAATGGAATGAGATCACGAGATTCCAGAGAGTCTTTAATCCCAGATGAGCACAAGGAAACATGGCTCACCATTCTTGCACAAGGTACATACAATATAAAATATCTACAATACATGTATTTACTGAAAACAAACATTGCATTTAATTTAGTGCTTAAATAGTATAGAGTATAGACTCAAAGACACGGTGACATAAAATCTTATCCAGTGCTTTCTCTTTCTCCCTTGTCTTGTTGTGGTATTATTTGTTAAGTTAATTATTTCCTTTGATGTGGTTTCCAAACAGTATGTATTCCATTTATCATTGCGGGACTTGGCATGGTCGGGGCTGGGCTAATTTTGGACCAGGTCAAGGTAAATAAATACACATACATATAAGATACAAGTAAAAAGAATATTACTGCGTGCTAATAAAATTACATGATACAGAATAATTATTACGGCAACTAAAACTTCAGTACTGATTAGAAGTTTTCACTCTATTGTCATTTGTCAATAGCAAAGAATTTTGATTTAATATAATATTATATCTATCTTTTCATTTTCATAGGAATGGAAAGTATTTAAAGAAGTTCCAGAATTCCTAGTTCTCGTTACACCCCTTCTTGGGTTAAAGGGAAACTTGGAAATGACATTGGCCTCAAGATTATCAACACATTCAAACCTTGGCCATATGGATACAAAGCAAAATCAGTGGCATATTTGTGCTGGAAATCTATCTCTCACACAAGTTCAAGCAATCGTGGTCGGGTTTTTGGCTTCAATTGTCGCCATCATCATGGGTTTAACAACGAAAAAGGAATTCATACTTGAAAATGCTTTCCTGCTTTGTGCAAGCAGCATGCTAACAGCCGCAATTGCATCTTGTGCTCTTGGAGTCCTCATGGTTGCAGTAATTGTGCTTTCAAAAAAGCTGAACATCAATCCAGACAATATTGCTACACCTAGTAAGTCCAAACTTCATTGTTATTTCTTATATTATCGTTAATCTTTACTCTGTTTTAGAATCAAAATTACATTAGAAATGCATAAGATAAGGGATACACCGGATTGAATGTAACCTAACTAAAAACCTTTACTCATTTTCCAGTTGCTGCGAGTTTAGGAGACGTGACTACACTTGGGCTTCTGGCTTGGATTGCAAGTATTCTCTATGAAGAGATTGGTAAGTACGTAACAGCATTTAATATGTTTTTTGTATTTCATTATTTGTAGCACAGAATGTAATTTATGCGTTTGTACATAAGGTATAAAAAAAATAATTATTTTTCTGCATGTCTGATATTTTTAGAGACAAAGAGTTGGCTTTCACCCACCATAATTGGTGCTTATATTCTAGTTACTCCATTGTGGATTTGGATTTCTCACAAAAATGAATATACGAAAAAAGTTTTAATCACTGGATGGCCTCCAGTTCTCACTGCAATGCTCATCAGCAGGTATTTAAAACTGATACTTAATCTGTTTTATATCAATAAAGTGGATAAATTATTGAATGTCAACAATTTACAATGAAATTAATATAAATTTAATACATGTTTCATTTGTTTTTCAAAAAAATAGTGGAGGAGGAATGATTCTTGAATTGGCGTCTAAAAAATTCACTGGGCTTGAACTGTACCAACCAGTTATTAATGGAGTAGGAGGAAATCTTGTTTCTGTCCAGGCTAGTCGAATCTCTACATCACTTCATCGAGATTGTCAGATGGGTCAACTTCCAGGAAAGCTTCCCGGAGCTCCAAATCAAATCTGGGTCTCTCCATTGACCGTATTTTTCAAAATGGGTTAGTTAATCTATGAATTTTCTTTTTCACCATATGCAAATATACATCATATAACATATAACACTATGTAACGTAATGTGTTGATTAAGGCTACAATTCTATGAAATAGAAATACACTAATATAATTCTTTCTTGTACTATTAAATCAGGTGTGGACTCCACGGCAGCTCGAGTTTTGCTGGGCATTGTAGTTCCAGGTCATTTGATTTTCGCTACCGTCACTCATTTTGTTTCCGGTGCAGAATCACAGTATACAATTCCTTTCCTCACTGTATATCTGACAGCGGCACTGATTCAGGTACTATATATTCTGTCGACTCTATAAAGTCTTTTTGATTTCCACTGAAAAAATATGTACATTGATTGGTTGACAGAGCATACATAGAGAAACTAATCCTTTAATTTGTTCTTGGTTAATGATTTTAGGTGGCTGTCCTACTTTATATCGCTCAACTCTTGATAAATTGGCTATGGACAAAGAAATTAGATCCAGATACCTCTACCATCCCGTATTTAACTGCACTAGGCGATCTAGGGGGTACAGCGCTTTTATTTGTAGCTTATGAAATTAATTCAATGATTACTGCACCTTAAACTCAAGGCTTTAATTAGTTTATATTTTAAATTTGTACACAAAACAGGAGATATATAATATAATAATGCATATTATATATGTACCTGTATGTAACAAGGAAGATTTTTCTACCTCAAATTTTCATATAGAATATTTTGAAATCGTAAAGAGAAAAAAAAATCTTCCTGATAAAAAATTTGAGTATTTGCAATATATTATAATATAAAACGAAATTTTTAACGAAAAGAATTTTATTCTAAGTAAAAAAAAAGTACAGAAAGCGATTGAATCGTGAAAGCCTTATTTTCAAAAAAAAAAACTGAGTGAAAGAAAAGAAAGAGATGGAGAAAGTGTTTCTGTGATGTATAGAAATTTTAATGATTTTTTCTTTTGTAACAACGTTTTCGTCTTGTTTTTTCAACTACACAGGCAAAGACAAAACAAACTATATAATATATTTACAATTTTTTTTATTAATTTGTATAAACGTTGATGTGATTGTACTGCTGCTGAAAATATTTAAGTGAATTGAGTGATTAAAAGTATAGTTGTGATTTTTTATTTGTATTTTATCTCATATCTCTTGATGCATGATGTTGTCTTATTAGATTTACACAAAATATAATACACACGTTCAAAAACTCTAAAAACAACTCATGAAATCTTGCTACATAATATATTAATTAATTTGTTCCCTTTTAATTTAATTTTTGTTGGTTTTCAAAAAAAAAAATATGGATGCAAACCTATTATAAAAGTGTGTGTACTTTTGAGGCAACAAAGTACACATCATCATTATCATTGGTATGTTAAAAATGCAAAACTTTGTACTGTATTTAGTATTTAATACATTTAACTGTCTTTATTAAATATACTGTATTTTATTCGTTTTTATGTTGTTTGTTTGTTTTTTTGTTCTAATAATTTGCTTAGTGTTAGTGGAAAATATTACACATTCTGAATGCGAAAAATCCTGTTTTATGCTAAAATACGTGAAAATGAAATATACATGTACTTTTGTTTTTAGTATATCGTGTTTTTATTCTCGTTGTGGGATTAAAATTCTAGTGATTCTTCTGATTTCTTTATATTATGAATATTGATTCGCATATGAAAACGTTTTAATGTGACATAATATATTTAGCAGTAGCGTGTATAATTCAAAATAATAATTTTGAATACAATAAAATGTACAGATAAGTAAGTACACACAGAAAACATATTATTATGTATTCCATGTATGTAAAAACGAGTGCTGAAATGATGTCAAAATTTTTACATACATTTTATATTCTGTACAGTGTACACACTACACACTGTGTGTGTTGACTTAAGAAAGAAAAACAGATGAAAAATGTACTTCTTTTACGAAAAAGTCTGTTTAATATAATATTATAATGTTATTATACAATTTGATATGTACAACTATAACTGTTATAGCCACATAATATATATTATTTCTTTCTTATTTTTTAATTCCATGCAGTTTTAATGACGCGTTGAAGTTTTTTGTATAACATGTTTAATATCCTTTATATTGTTATTTGGTTTCCAACTTTTAAAACGTATCAGTTCAGTTACAAAACTACGCGTACACAACATAAAGTACTATAATATTGAGTTAGCTTGAAAAATGTAAATATTACATAATATATATACATTTACTGTCAAATGTTTTGAACAATAACATGCAACATATTGTACATGATAGTATGTGTCATACTATATACATAAATATCTTCTATGTTTTTAAAAAATATTAAAAAAAAACTACTGCTGGTTGTCAGGTTACGTAAAATTACGAGAAGAAGACGAGATGTACTAAAAAAAAGCCTATAATATAATATAATACATACATATAATATATAATTGAACAGTAAACGACAATGAAAAATTATATAATATAAATATCTCATGTTGTGTATTATATAATATTGTATTCACAACAAGTTGTATATGAGGTAATTTGTATTTCCAAACTCTAAACAGAGGGAGAAAAATCGTGTTGGCAATAAACACACGAAACTGTGTTATTCGCAATTTTCAAAGAAGAAAAAACGTATTGTTGTTTCCTTTTTTTCAGTGACTCTTGACTCTTGAGCTGGTGATGTATAATGTATATAAAGCGCATTGTATGTGTATATATGAAAATACGAAAGGCTTCAAGAGTTTCATGAACAATACATTTTTTAGAGAAAGTGAGAAACACTAAACATGAAATAAATTGTGGATATGTATTATTCAAAAAAAAAAGTATGTACCTGTATAATATATGTTTTCCTGTCCTGTGATCCTAGAAATCCTAGAAATACTGTTATTATTTAGTATTTAGTGTACGTATACATATACATTTTAAACTCATTTACACAAGATTGTGTACGGTATAATTTTAATAATCTCCATTATTTTTAGTATAATTTAATATAGTTGAGTTGATCGTATAGAATTCTACATATTAAATTCCTTTTAAATTCTAAACTACATATATATTGGAAACCTCTAAAACATAAAATTACTTATTATTTATTATATTATTTTATGCAAAGACATTCATATATACTGTACACAGAATAACCTGAAAATCTTTTTAGCTCCTGTGTTCATCTGTAGCCTAAGTATATAGTTTAGTTTCATAGATTGATAGATACTTTTCTTTGTACACAATACATATATATATTATATACATTTTCAATTACTGATTATTTACTATTTACATATTAATTAACAATAACATACATACATACATATATACATGCTTTTACGACAGACTGAAATAATCATGACGCATATTATATGTGCACAATAATAAGTACTACTATTACAACTATGTACATTAGTAGTAGTTGTGTAGCACATGTGACGGATGATTATACACACATACATGTGTACATGTATATTATACTGTAATACAATAATCTATAATCAAAACAAATTGAGCTGAATAGGAATTTAAAAGTTGATAATAATAATTATTATTATCAATTCAATATCATTGTAGTACACTTTTACTGCCCATACACAGTTTGAAAAACAACATAAAGCCATAATACTATGTACTATGTAGTACCTTTACCATACATAAAAAATACATTCATACATACCAATACATAGATACTTGTTTAATGTTAGACTATTTTCAACAGCTTTTTATTTTCATTGCCCCTGATAAGCTGAAAAATGAAAAACTGATGAGCATAAGTATATATTCTAGTTATGTTAGAATATTATTTTTATGTATGATATAATTTTGTACTACACAATTTAGTCGCTTGGTTAATTCCGTTTTAAAAAATTCGATTATGAATTATGAATGCAGGCAATACAAACTAAATTTAGAAGAAAAATATGTAATTTTTTCAGTTGTTTACATGAGTAGAGAATATTTATATTTTAAAAAATAATAAAAAAATCGAATAATCTTTCAAAAAAGACACACCAGTTATTTTGGTTGGATTCATTATACGTTATACAGTGACTGCATACTGCATAATGTACTAAATACTTTATACTCTTAACGCGCATCGAAAAAAGTTTTCGTGAACCCATACAACTAAAAATACTGTCTAAGTACATATGTACTTATTACATCTAAGTGAAAAAACTACACGAGTAAAGTTCATGAACCATATAATATTATAGCATAAGATAATGTTTCAATATTATTATCATGATAAATGTGAAACTTTCATTATATATTATATATATAGCATCAAATACTGAAAGATGACCAAGTAAAATAAAATGCATCAAATTTTCGTTTATTATTTTGTCAAATATAAATAATAATTTAGATTTATTCGATATTCGATATGAATGAAGCACCTTTGTAATTCTCAAAATGTATATACAACACATATTATGTATAACATAATGTAATATAGTTGCCTATTTTCAAGTACACTTCGATATTTTGTATATATATGTATAATATATATTACATTGCACAATACATAAAATGTGACTTTATAACATAACTATTACGATACTTGTCGTGATTCAGTAGTGAGTAATGATTACCTTATTTTTATATGGCATTTTAAACGTATATCATAATATTTCTTTATAAATCAGGTAACCATGTGTGTAAAATGTTCTTTGGATATAATTTTTACGAATCTCGTTGACGTACACTGTTTAACACAGTAGACGATAAAAATAATGATTGATGACAAAAGTACTGTTCAAGATATGGAGACTTTTACACACTTCCAAACCTCAGATTAGCTGTATATTTACTATATTTACATATTATACGCTTCAGTTTACTCATATAGTACACGCTACACATGTATATCGAGTGCACACAGGATTCATATTCATACTTATATTACATACATGCAAAAAATTCTATTCATCAGTACAATTAAAACTGAGAACACTTTTTTGTGTTCGTCAACTTCAAAATCTCTATACGACATCCATACATTACATTACTTCTTAAAAATAAATTCTTACAATATGTTATAAGTTATAACTTATAACTTAAAAATACGTACTATTTTGTTGTTAGTCATTAGATCAATTCTAAATTATTAAACAGGTTGCATATAATATTACTCTTACATATTATGTACCTTTGATTACATTCAGTATTCTATATTATACTCTTTTGCAAAGGATGACCGTGGTTCTCGATTTAAATATACATCATCAATATAAAAATCAGTTTCACATTACATTCACACAAAATGTTTAAAGGAGGGGAATATTTATAAAGCTCATTCAATGTTCATGTTTATAAGGTTTTCTAATCATAAATAAGTACTTTGCTCACATAAATAATAAATATAACCAAGTGCAAAGTCAGCTCATACTTACTGTCTATTCTTTTAGAAAGTTCGCCTCAACTTTTGAATTCTCCATACAAATAAATGGAGAGCGCGAAAGTTGAG
>JAQGBH010004904.1:0-15553 GCA_034698265.1 Sminthurinus aureus
ACGTAGTGATGACAGACGGACAGACGGATCTGTCCAGACTAATAGGGTAGCTAGCTTCGCTGCACTACCCTAAAAAGTGAATTTGGTTGGATAAGTTGTACATTTTATGCTTCATTCGTTTACTATTTGACATTTGTTGGTCTTTACTATACATGAACAATGAACGTGAACCAGATGCGTATGTACAGGAGAACAAAGCAGATATGCATAACATGCTGTATGCATTCAAAGATCAACAAGAAATGCATTTATTTGACCTTTAGATATTGATACTACAGATAGTAACAGGTGCTTGTTTAGCTATATTTCAACTGAAATTTAATTTGTAATAACCCCTAGATCCGAGAATACGGACAGTGAAAGTTAAATGACCAAGTTAAAAACAAGATTAAAAAGTTATAAGTCGACTTTAAAATATAAAAATTACACCTTGTTAAAATACAGAGTTAAAATACAAAGAGATGAAATGAATTTGAAAAAAGAAAGCTCCTGCGGTAAATGAAAACGTTTCCAGTTTCTAGTTTCCAGGATCCAGCATCGAGTCAAGTAAGCATAAAAATCCAAAAGATGGCACTTTTAGCAAAATAAAAAGGATGCTCCTTACAATCTATTTTAGAATGAGTCAAGTCAGTTTTTGCTGCCGGAAGAAGGAAGAATAGACAAGAAAAATGGACCGTTAAGGATCAAATAACAAATTTAACGTTACTTGTTGTATAAATTGCCGTGCCCCATGTCAATTTAATACATTTCTCTGGCTTTTCCACTAACGTAACTTAGCATTACCACAAACATTCATTTACATAATATGACAGACGTTGAAGTCCATTGTCACTCATTAGTTTTTGCAACAGATACGATACTCAATACTCAATACTCAATACTCATACTACTTACAACTTACATAGCCTACGTAAATGTGTCGAGTGTAGAAAAGTGTTATGTAAGTGTGCATATGTTAGATATGAGTTGAGTGCCTACTTTTGCATCCATAATGCAAAGAAAAGAAAGTTGGAAAGAAAAAAATAGGTGGAGAACGTTTTAAGACTGAGGAAAAATAGCGTCATTTGTCATTTGTCTTTCCCTTGTCGTTCCGGTTCTATTAAGTTTCTTCATCTTTTTTGAAGCCATTTGTAAACATTACTGATATGTCTAATGTACAGTGTACAACGCTTTTTATTTGTTATTTGTTAGCCAATTTTTTACATGTACAACAACTTTTATGAATCTCGTATACGAGATACAAGATACTGGGTACGAGTAATAGAAAACGGGCAAAAGGGGGAAGAAAACAACCAAAGATTGTGTATCATGTACAGATGAGGAGATGAGGAGATGAGAAACGTAAAACAAGTGAGCAAGTGAATTTAGACAAAAACATGACATGACAAAGACAGAGACAGAGGCAAAAGTGCTACAATAAATGAGCGGCATTTTTTTGAATTTGATTTTCCCCAACCTTTTTACGTTTTTATGAAACTTGAGGATGATTGAAAACCAAAGATTCTCAGCAGGCAAGGTGATGTAGCGTAGGAGGTAGTATAATTTATATTTTATATACTACATGAGTTTGGTAATGCTTTTAGTTTCTTCCTTCACTACACATTACACACATGCACAATGTACAGGGAAAGTGAGTGGCTTGTCTATTACATTCTGCTCTTCCGGTGACTCGTTCCATATCCTTCGTACTTAGTACTTACGCCATTTCATTTCCTATCGGATCAACATCTCCAATTTCACTTCATTGTTTTACACGGCCAATATTATTGACATATTTTCTCTTCTTCCTGCAATTTTTTCTACCCTCTGAATGAAATAAACTTTCAATTTTAACATCAGTGTTGTACACATTTTAAAATTGTAATTGCTGTATCCTTAAAACGCCGAAGTCCTGAAAAGGTAATCTTGAGTCTTGAGTCTTTATTTCTTTGCAAAAAAGTTGGATGTGGAATATGAAGGCTCTATAATCTTAAAAAGAGGGAAATGAAAGTAGTATCGTTTGATATGATAGAAAAAACAAATTTTTGATGAGAGTTTAGAAAAAGCAGATCTTTTCAGTGTGCTTCTTCGACATGGTGTAATCAGGTATAGAAATTGGATGACTAGAGACTAGATACTAGATACTAGATAGATTGGCACAAAGTGAAAAAGTAACTGCAAGGAACAGGGAGCTGGAGAAAGTAAAAAGTAGTAGATGAAAGAAAAGAAAGCAGAGGAGCAAAAGAGTGAAAGAGAGATTTTTCTAATTTTCTCCAACCTTATTATTTCGGATTTAAATTTCAAAACGATAAAAGAGCAAGTATAAAGTACAAAGGATAACGGAGGAAATGCACAATTCACAATGTCTATAGTCTATACATTATATAATACATCATGCACACACATACGTATAATGTATATACAATGTACATCGTCATGTGCATGCATAATGTAGATCGAGAGGGAGATAAGGAGAGGAGACTGGAGTTATTATTACGAGACAAAGGAGATTTGCTTAAATTTGACACAAGATTGGCACTTTAATGAGATTTTTTATAGACGATGCCTAAGCGGTATACATTTATATAGAACTTGAGCCCCGGATTTCATTTCCCAGGGTAGATTTAAAACCCAGAGTAAAATCCAGTACGAAACACACACACAGAATACATAATACATTTTATATAGGTTGCTTAGATGTATAGATATACATATTATGATCTAGGATCTAGGATGCAATTCAGCAGATGCATTTCAAAATCCTTTGCTCCAGAAGCTTGTACAATTTACAATCTACAATTTATGCGCTATATACATTGTAGATTGTAGATATATAATATATAGATGGATAGGTTTTTCACTGAATTTTCACTTTCACTCTTATTCTGCAAAATTGTATCAGAACGTAGCTCTCAAAGTTCTCAGAGTACATGCTCTTCAATATTTTTATCAACGTTATCATCCTCTGTATTTTTACTCCATAAAATTCAGGATCAGGTCCCAGTCAAATCAGAAATCAAGTCGATAAGGCTCGTCGATGATCTATTCACAATCTCAGTCAAAAATCCTACATACCCAATTTCAAGTATCAAGTATCCAGTTTTAGATACCATCGTAGACATCAGACATCATTATCGATAACGATTTGACAAGGGAAAATACAGTACAATAGAAAGCTTCGTTTGAAATTAAGAGATTTCTGAGCATCAGAACTATCGAATTAAAATCACATGACATCAGAAAATCTTCCATCTTCTGCAGTTTACAGTCTACAATCTACAATGTCTTGTATTTTCGCTTGTTAGCTTTTTAGCACATTTATTTCACTTTGTTTCTTTTGGTATAAAAATAATAAGAAAAGTCACGTCAAATAATATAGATTTCTTGCTTGAGTGCACTTTCTTTGCACAATGCATAATTCACAAGCTGGTGCCTTTGTGCTTTGTGCATTTTGTACATGCATATGCTTCTTGCAGAAAAACTCATAAAAACGTCAGTGTCAGAATCCCGAGGAAAGTAGACGGGGATAAAATTATGCTGGGGTGAATCTTAAAGTCCTGATGGATACAATTTTCAATTTTCTTTTGTACTTGATATTTCATGGCCTTTGAAAAATTACACTGTATAATTTCCAAAAGATGAGAAGACAAGGAAGAAAGATGAATATTGAATATACATGGCACATAGAGTTGGGTACATATTGGCCATTGTCAATAAATGAACATATCGCCGTTCTTAATAAAATCTTGCTAATTGAATGGTAGTGTTCGGAGTAAAGAGTCTAGAGTCTAGAGTCTAGGGTATGGAGTACGGAGTATGGATACAATTAAGTACATGTTGTGGCTTTGGCCTTTCCTTTGCAATCACTATATTACTGTACTCCTGTAGCTCTTGCTATTGCTATTGATATGAAAGACGTGTAGCTGTAACTGTTGTATAATAACATGTGTAATCTCAATTACAAATTAAATTACATGAGGGGGAACGGAGCAGAAACCAACCCAATCCAAGAAGAAAACAGAGCGAGGGAGAAGGAGAGAGAGAGACTCGGAGAATACAGACGAGGGAGAATAGCGATAGGAGAAAAGGTGGTACACAACAAATTAGAATCAGTTGCTAATTAATTTCTGTTCAGACTTACTTATTACAAGACCCTGTGTAGGAGCTAGAGAATTCGTTTCAAGATACAGATACAGACACGAGGCAGGAGGTAAAATGTACAATGTAAGGTTGAACACGGGAATGATGAAGAGCCAGAGCCAGAGCAAGTGTTCAAATAGGAATGGTGAATTCATTCATCACAAGGGACTATAAAGAGATTTTATTGCTCTTCATTTCAGGATTTGGGATGAGGAAGAGGGAGGAGGGAGAAGGGAGAAAGGTACACAAGATGGAATGATAGACCGACCACTAATACAAAGTACTCCCTTGGAAGAACGTCTTAACTCCAGTATCAATGTGCAGGATGTACAGTGTACACTCTAAAATCTAGAATCTAGATATATTTACAAATGATTCCCTCCTTTCCCTTCTCTGCACTTTACTTTTACTTTTACTTATCCCTGAAAAATAAGAGTCAAAATTACTTTGGCGGGTCACGGAGGGGAGAGTACAAAATTCTGGTATGATTTGATTTGATTTCTTTTTTTATTGCTCACCCAAAAGACGCTTTCCACAAATTTCCTCCTATTTTCTATGTATTTATGTACATGATTCTCAATTCTCAGTAAAACCAATAACCAGTCACCAGTGACAGACTTTTATATAGACATTACACGTACTTTTTATCCATTCCAAAGATCCAAAACCAAGACGTTGGTGCAGTCACAATTGAAACTGAATGCCGGCATAATAAATATTATTTGTCTCAATTCATCTAATACTTGATATTGTAGATTGTAGACTGTAGACGTTAGATACTAGATACTTTGTACATTTATATGACATGCTACTTTTTCCCTTGCCTTTTTCATTTTCTCATGCGTATTATTGTATGTGGTTGCTGTACAATGTACATTGTACACTGTACACTCAAGATTTGTATTAGAAGTTGCACCCATAATGGCGAAAAATCTTGGTTGTTCTCCTCTTACTTGTTCTCCCAAAGAGGAAATGAATGAATGGAGAGAAAAGTGAAAGAAACCTCAGCTTGCTAAAGTGCACATGTATAAAGACATGTAGATATAGCAAGGAGAAGAAGGGGAAGATTTTGAGAAGAAGAAAAACTGTCATTTACGAGGGAACCGCAATGATTGCGCCTTTCTCTCCCTTGTTCTTGTTCTTGCACTTGTACTTGTTCCTTATTCCTTTCTTTATTCGTCTCTACGTACGTACCTTTAACACGCAATCAAATCGGACGCCCGGATAAATGAAATGGGCCTTGTGGGAGTGAGATCTGCAGATAGAGAGATGAAGAAAGGGAGCGAAAGACAGAGAAAGAGGGAGAGGGAGAGGCTGGAAGAACGTGAGACTGTACTCAATTTAACTCAAGTCTGTTGTTCATATATTCTGTAGCTCCACACTGAACACTGCAAACAGTACAATGATGAATGGAGTTTAATTAAACAGATTTCCTTATCCTCCTTACTCCTTACGCATGTACAATGTACAATGTACATTTTACACACATTTATTCTTCCTCTTCACATGATACAAGAAATATATCTGTGTTTACAACTATCATTTTATACTATATGTCTTTCATCTTACATTTTCCGTCTCCAGAGTTGGGACTCGAGACTCGAGACTTGGGATATTTCCCCCCTCCAAAAATATATCAAGTTCTATACTTCTTGTTGACAAACCGACTTGACTTGGCTTGACTTGATTTGCCGCTTCATTTTTCAATTGAAATTTCTCCCAGAAATGTCAAGATGAAATTCAATCAAGTAAATGATTTACACTAATCCAATATTCCAAAACAGTCCTACATTATTTCAATGGATGTTAGCATATAGATTTTAATAAGTGAATTAACATTTGTTACTGTAATCATATGCACGGTTTTGAAAATAAACAAGTTGTAAGCGTTTAGAAAGTATTCTATCAACATTCTGCTTTCATATTTCATATTGATACCAATTGCAAGATCACTGTACGCAAACATGGTGTTTGTGTTCTTCCGTTTTCCCTCTACAATGTCACAATGTCAGTGTCAGTATCAGTATCAGTGTCAATGCCAAGGCCAAAGTCAATGCCAATGTCGTTGTTAATATCAAAGCCTACGAAATGAAGATATAAAGTGGATGGAGGAAAACGCAAGCAAAATGTTTGATGACGGAATAATCATATGGGAAACATTTAACTTTTAAAGTCTTAGTCGGGATTTCCTTTGTATCCGCTGCTATCACAATGACATTGAATATTTTACACACGTAATGTGTATGAATTCTGTAAGCAAGAGAAACAGTGGACATACAGATATTACGAGGAAACCGGCAATAACATCCCGATTATAAAAGGAGTAAACTAATCTCACTGAAGTGTGGAGTGTTGAGCATTGAGCATTGAGCTAGGACGAATAATCAAGCGGAAATGATACAAAAGATGGGAAAAGAAGTAGCATTTACTATCTTAGTCAAACGGTATACGATTTTTTATCTCAAGTCAAACTTGCACACTGCATGCAAGTTCAAAGACAAAAATAAGCCAAAACTTTTGTTCTCTTGGCTTAGCATGGTTTGGCTTGGACAGTAAATTGTGAAGAGAAATCATGTACTGTTAATTTAACTTGATCAAATTTTAATGCTGATTGAAAATAGGCCAGTAGAATATTATTTAATACAATTCTCTTCTCGTGTATTTTGTCTTGTGTCTTGTGTATAGAAGTTTACAGCTTACTACTTGTAACGCTAAACCAGTGTACTTTTATCTCCATACAAAGAATAGAATAGCGGAAATATTCACTATTGCCTCGATTTGCACTATGTGATTATACGTATGTCTCAATTTTCTCTACTGCTGCGATGCAGAAATGTCGAGTGGCTGACTTGGAATTGGACTTGCAAGATGCTTAAATTAAGAGAGTTGTTACACAATACACATTACAGAACTCACCATACAGAAGATTGATGAATAAGAAACAGAAGCAGAATCAAGAATATATGCAGAGCTCTATGCATATATTAAATGAAATAAGTTTACCAATGTTAAACATTTAGCATTTAACATGGACCATCTAGGATTTAGATTTGCCTGTGTGTGTGAGGGTTAAGTTCATTAATGATTTCCTTCCAGCAGCACCACAGTCTACCAGTCACCAGTCACCAGTGACTATCTCACACATATCTTTCTATTTTGCCTTTGCTCCGCTCCACTCTGAAACCACCATAAATAAATAGATGGCAAATATACAATACATAATACAGACTTTAGACTACAGCTAGTCCATCGTCTCTTGCTTTGTCCCTATTTACGCATTACAGAGCATTGCACATTGTACATTGTATGAATGATATGTACAGAACATGGAACAAACAACTAACAACCCACAGACACACAAACATACAAAATACACAATACACAGGCAAATTCAACCAAGTACTTCCCTTGGAGATTTTAGATTCTAGATTCGAGATTCGAGATTCTACGATACACAAGCGGTTCAGTTGGTCTATGCTCTATACTGTATACTGATTTCCGTCTAATTGTAATTGCATGGTGTAAACATTGTGAATTGTGAAGCCCTAGATTCATGGTGAATCCAAGATCCATCTATAGATTCATCCTAGATTGTCACATTTGCTCGATATTCTCCACACCATATACAGTGTTCAGTGTTCAGTGTACAGTGTACAATGTACATAAATATTATGTCTAACATTCAACATGTAACAGCTAGCCCCGTATCTCTTTTAAGTTCTAATTTCCTCCTAGCAAATTCTAATGAAGTTAAATGGGGAAGTGAAGTGCGATGCAGACAATTCTCTCTTGTTCTCTTTCAGCTTCAGAATCAGCTCCAGTTTTAGTTTTAGTGTCTGTCTATTCTTCCTTTTGAGTTGCATTGAATTGTAGTGTATTGTATTGTTTGTCTCATGTTTCAGCTGGAGAAACAATGACAAGCACTTATTATTACTCCTTCACTCATCCACATTGAGAGTCTCAATTCTCAATTCTCAATATTCTTGCTCGTATGAGCTGTTACAAACAAATACCATTCGGCATTCTTCCATCTGAATCTTGAATCTATCTGTACTCATGTTTAGAGTTTAGAGTTTAGACAGGGACTGAAAATTCACTAGTACAAATACCATCGAATGAAGGAAGGAATGAAACAAACAAGAAGTTTCTTGATTTTGTTTGCATTGCATTTTACTTAAATAGAAGCGTATACCATTTACTACGTACTACGTACATACATTGTAGATTTTACAAAGTACAGTGACGCTGAATAGTGAAGCTGAATTGGACCAAAAATCAATAGCAATAAAGCAACACACGTTACACATTGAAGTTAGTTAGTTTGGTCTATCCAGAATCCAGAATCTAGGACCTAGAATTTAGAATGCAGAATCCACATGTTACAAAACATCTACGCAATTAAATAAAGAGCAATGAGTAAGAGTGAAGAGAAAAGACTGCTCATGATCATTTTCAAATGTGTACCAATTCATCACTGACTGACTGACTGGTTGGCTGGCTGGCTGAATGAATCGGTGAATACTCACGTAATTTCAATCTTTTTTGATCCACTAACATGGAACATGCAGTATGCAGCTTGAAACGCTGACTTGTGCTCTGTGCTGTGTGCTGCAGAGTAAATAGAAATACTCGAAAGCTAGAATCCTCGAAATCTCGAATGCTTGAACGTGTAATAAATTTGTTCATCTGGGATGAACTAGCCAATTTATTATCCGGATTTCAGAAAAAGCCGTTGCCTCGGTCATCAAAAGTGAGATATGAGAGATTCTCCCTTCCTTCCCTTTCAATCTCTTTTCCTTTTTGAATTTTCTGGATTTCTAGATTTCTGGATCCTAGATTCTAGATTCTAGGTTCTAGATTCTAGAAATTTTCTGTACAAAATGTACCTAAAAACTGCAACGTCTGATGGAAAAAAGTGACAGACATAAATGTGGAACAAAATTGAATTGACATGATGGAAAGATACGTAATGAAATGAAATTCAGTACAAAATATGGTAGAAAAGGAAAGTTGTTTTTTAATAGGACGTTTAATTTTTTTCTAAACATACTTGACATTCGGTATTCCATGAGTTTTACATGACACTGCCGTTGGAACAAAAACATCGATAATCAGTATACATATGAGCTTTTATCTTTTATTCTGTCAAATAGAAATTATACATGTACAATGTACATTGTACATACAATATGCAGTTCAATATATAGTGAAATTTAATACTAAATTCATTTATGGTAGAAATATTAAAACCAGAAATGTTTTTTTCTGTGAAAAATAAATAGTTAGTTCTTGAGGTTTAAAACTTGGAGTCTGTTGTCAAGAGAATTTTATTACAGATTACACATACAAACAACTACATAGCGTAGATATTTTATTGATTTTGTGGGCTTTTTCATTCCTTCAGTTTCAATTTGAAATGATAAAACTTGAATCCATTGTACACTATACACAGTACACAGTACACAGTACACAAAGCACAGAGTGAACAACTAAAAAGAGCATCAGGATTCTGGAATAAAAGAAAATAACTGTACATGACATTCCCATGAGCAGCCGCTATACAAAAAAGATTACTCTCCCTCGCCTCACTCTCACTCTCGCTATGTGCCTGTCTGGCTGTCTCTTCGCTCTTCTCTCTTCCGCTTTCCAAATTTTCCCCACTCGCCCAAAACTCAAATCCAAATCCTAATCCAAAATACGATATATGAGCACGCTACATGTACTTGTTATGTGCTTTATGTTGTTGTATGTATTTCATCCAGAAAGGAAGAACAATACTCAAAACTCAAATCCAATTAGATAAACAGCAGAAGCACAGTATTTACAATGACAGTGCCAGTGGAGAGCGAGAGAGGGAGAAACTGGAAGTGTAAATCCATGGATAATTCGGTTACAGATATTTGTGAACGCTTCAACCATGAACACATGTCTGTACATTGAACATGGTGTATATTGCATACTGCATTTTGGAAGAGTCAAACATCAAAGTCTAGCACGTACCATGAATCAAGAACCAAAAACCAAAAACAGTGTAACATGTAACAAACCATCCAAATATCAACTAAATTCTAAACTTGTGTGCAAATAAACTAATGTATAATGTTATACATTTTAAGGATAAACACAAATTGCACGTCACACACCATAGAACACATCAAAACGCCACAGGGAAAATTCATAGGAAAAACTTGTTTAAGTAACCATTTCCATTTTGTAGTTTGTAGTTTGTATTTTATTACGCCGTTCTATTACATTCTATTTGTTGATTGAATTCAATTGGATTGGGTTGGAATTGAGGAAATTGAATGTATTTATTCACACAATACACAATGCTCAATGCTCAATGTTCAGTGTTCAATTCTCAATACAATAGAAAACAGGAAGACGCAGAGTTCAAGGTGTGAAAAATATTGTATTGGTTTGGAAAGGTGAAAGTCCTTTGTGGATCAATCACATACTTTATTTTCTTGGTTTTTCGTCTTTGCTATATAATAAATTGAATATTGCATTTTACCAGATCTAGATTCTGGATGATCTTATGTAGCATTCCAAAATCCACACAAAGACATCTTCTACTACACATGACAAAACTTGGAGAATTCTGCATTCTACATTCTCCATCCTCATTCAAACTTTCTTTTCAATTCCCTCTTATTCAATAAGGAGAAAAATGAAAGGAAAGGAAATAAAATGATGAGGAATGCACAGTACAGAGTACAGAGTACAGAGCATGGAGCATGGAGCAGACAGCATAGAAATAGAGAGAAAGTGAGCATGAGAGCATGAAGCACGAGCAAGAGACGATAGATGAAGCACCATTTTTGCGTCCCTACCGACTAATAATAAAATATTCTGAGGTGAAAGAAAAGAAAAAGCCGAGAACTCGGCGCAAAAAAGACGTACCCATCTCTATGTACAGTGTACAATGTGCACTGTGCAGTATTTCTATTAAGACGAGAGGACTTTGAATCTTTCAAGACCAAAGACGGAAGAAAAAGGTGAGATGTAAGAAACACGTGCGGGAGCACACATAAAGAAAAGTCATGGATTGGTATTGGGATTTGGAGTAGTTGGTTGAACAACTGGAACTGGATGTTGGAACTCGAGACTGGAGTTCTAGTTGGATTTAGACTTGGACTTGGGATCTCGCACTGGGGTACTCTTCCTTGCTTTTTTTCTCACGTTGATATTATCATTATATATTAGATCCGTTCCTTATTTCATTTCATTTCTTCTCCCGTCTCACCACCCACCGCCAGGAGTTTCCACTCTTTCTGGTTCATTTATTGCCAATGGCGGGATAGGAATCGCGGAATCGAGGAATCGAGAGAAAACTAGGAGAAAAGTAGGAAAGAGTGTAGTAAAATATGCCATGTATGGTGTCTCCTAGTATGCACGTCCTGCATTTTCTGCACTCTGCACACTGTACACTGTACCTTGTACAATGTACATACCTTCTCTCTCCCGGAATAAAGTACGCAGTCATCCAAATATCCTAAGGAGAGGAGGAAGAGGAGGAAGAAGAAGCCGTCTTTTGTAGGATACCTTTTGCATGTATCTCCATCTCCATCTGTGATGTGATGTGATATGGAGCCATGAGAATAAGTACATACGTCCATGTATCTAGATTCTAGATTCTAGATCATACCACACCACTTTCTCTTATTTCTTGATGCAGATATCAGATATGGATATGGATATGGATCTTACCTATCTTAAACTAAAGGAGTATGTGTACAGACTGGAGCAGAGAGTGTAGTAGAGTGTGGGCAGACCAAGCAACCAGCTTCCTACACAATGAAACCGGAGTAATATTAAATAGACAAATTTGTTATGTGTCTGGTCTGGCTGACTGCAATCCTACCATCCTGTAGCCGGCTCCCCGCTCGCTGTCTGCCTCGCTTACTATTATGTTAAATAGACGTATGTACATACGGTGAAGGATGGAGAAAGGAGAATGGAGATGCGTTGTAGAAACTTACCGTCCTGCATCGTACATATCTATGTACAACATTGAGCGCCGTAAAAAAGAGGATACGGCTTTTCAGGATATTTCACGGATCTCTGAATCCTTCAGCGGTATGTCCCTCCACAACCAACTCCAGGACTCTAGGACTCCCGAATTCTAGGATTCTAGGATTTTCGAGCTAGGAGCTCCAGCCTCATGAAAACACCAAATTGAGACCGAAGAACACCGGTCTGAGACAACAAGCAGAGAAATTCGGAAGGGAATGGGAAACGGAGAGAAGGAGAGGGAAGAGGAAAAACGGGGGGAAAAAAGGAGAAGGCACTTTTCTGGACAGTACTATTATTTTATATGTATTTCCATGAATTTCCATTCGACTATAGAATGATCCATATCCACATCCAAGTCCACATCCAGCGTCCATGGTCCATGGCTTTTCCTTTTCCATTTCGACTTCCACAAAATGATACAGAGAAAAGAACGGGAACGTTGAAAAAGCCGTTTTCTCCTACTCGATTCCTGTTTTTTTTCTCAATGTCATTTATTATGTATGTATCTGTCATAGAAAATGATGTGATGTGATGTGATAACGCATACATAATATATTGCATATGTTTTAGTATAGAAGTCCAGGATGTATCATATAATATCAAATATGTATGACCTTTCTACCGTCTCTTTGAATCGGCTGGGTGCAATACGCAATACGAAATATGCAATAGACAATACATACTTGATTCACAAAGTACGTACAAACGTACGGAGTACGGAGGATGGAGAACTGAATCCGAGTCCGAGTCCGAATGTAAATGTGAATGTGAATATCAAACATGGTAGATGTAGATTTGATCCCGTCCTTTACAGTGTACAGCGTACAGTGCATATTGTATATTTTATAAAGGAGACACTACACACCAAACCAATTTGTACGTACCAAAATGACATTTCATATTTCCCCTCCTTCTTTTCTTCTTCTATGTCTTTATGCCCATTCTTTTATTTCCTCTCAACTTCTTGTTCCTTCTCTTCATCCAATTTTTCCCTCTCGTTTCCGTTCGGTTGGGATTTTGGATCTGTATTCAGAATTCAGTCTAGTATCTAGTATCTAGTATTTTGCGTCCGTCTTTTATGTGTGTGTCCCTGTGTCCTGTACATTTTGTATTGTATCTGTGATCCTGCTGTTCTTGAGCTAAACATGCTGAGGCTGATGCGGATGCGATAGTGATGTTGATATTGGTGCTGTCATATTATTTTTGCTGGTCGTTTTCAGTCAATAGCACGCGCATAGAAACATCATCATATTCGTATTATGTACCAAGATATATCTAACATCTAGACTCTAGACCCTAGACAGGCATGTGTAAACTTGAATAGGCAATTCACCATTCACACTATTTTATCCTCATATGCCTCTTTCTCAAAAACAACTACACTCAACTAAACTGAACCAATCTCAATTTCCTTCACATTTAAACCTACATAGTTTTTTACGGCCCATTCCGAACCGCAAATTTCCATCCAGTATCCTACATGTACAGATGAGAATGAGAATGAGAAGGAGCCGATGACGAATAAAACGAGGAGTAAAGTCCAATTCAATCCAAACCGATCCAATTCACTATGAAACGTGCATATCCAAAATATATCTGCAGTCCTTTGCCATTTACTTAGTTACGCAATACACCATACACCATACACCATACACTGTTTGAAAATACAAACTGGAAAATATTTCCCCATCATTTCCCTAGCATTTTACGTTTCACATCATCATCATCATCCGTTCAAAGCAAAAAGCAAAACCAAAATTGCAAAGCGAGAATGAGAAGAAAACAGAGTGCTGAAAATAGTGGAAATTGCAAAAGAGGGCAAGAAGGAAAGGGGAAAGAAAAAAGAAGAGAGATAGAACAATTCGTACCTATTTTTCGCATTGTTCTTCCAAATATCCAGTCAGGTGTTAAAACATTCAAAATTCAAACGACATACGCCGAATTTACTCTTGTCTTCTGTGCTTCTGTGCTGTACAAGTTCTACATTCAAGATTCAACATTCTACACGTTTGATGAAAAGTACGCTTGATAAAAAGAGTTCCGTCATGCGTGCGACTATTTCTTTATAAAATATAAATAAACGACGACGCTTTTCTTCAGTAGTTTCACTGCTTGTGTTTTCCATTTTTTAAGGTTTGGAGTTTTGTGTTTTGGGTTTTGAGTTGGCTGGAAACTGAAAAGTGGAACGGAAATGTAGCGTGTGAACGAATGGAAAGGAAGAGAGCTCAGTTGTGGATGTGAATGTGAATCATACATAGTAAAAAAGCTTTCAAGGAGATGAAAAAATATTCAAATCAAATATTCGAATTATTTTAAAATTACATTATACAATATTACGTTTGAATCTCTCTGTCAATTCCATATTTAGAATTTACAAGCTTATTCTCAAAACTCAGAGCTCAAAACTCAAAACTGAGAGTTAAAGAACGAAGAAGCATCAAATAGCTCAAATTTTTCGTCTAGTTCTGGTTCTTTGAGCTTTGAGCAACTACCAATTCAATCCCAGCCAATCCAATCCAATTCAGTTTAATCTGGTTTAACCCAATATGAAATGCAAGGGAGATCACAAGCTAAAAATGCAGCAGCAGAAAATTGGAATATGTTTTTCCCGTTTCCGACTTGTGCTCTTCCTCCTTTTATACTTTGTACCTCGTAGTTTTCAGTTTCCAGCAACAGGTAAATTAAATTACGATCTTTGGCTCCTTCCGGAAAATTGATTTATCATTTTTTTACCTCCTTCAAGATTCAGGGTTGAAGAATGTAGAAAAGTAAAAGATGTAGGAGGAACATACAATTTTTGTAGATGGAAGTACACAAGCTAGTGCGTTGTGCATTGTACATTATACATTATGTATGTTTTGCTCAGAATTCAGAATTCAGAATCTGGCATGAAGCAGAACGAAAAGGGCGCGAAGGATTCATTCAGCTCAAATATTCATCCAGAAATCAGGAGTACAAATATTCAACAATAGTAATAACCTTTTGAAATTTTTACCTTATCCCATATAAATTTAAGCTCAAAGTGTTTCCTCTTTACCGCTGCCAGTGAGTTGATGTACTGTTTACGGAATAATATTAATATTGCACTAATATTACAGTATTACAGTGATTGTGGTATCTTTTACGGGTATCCTTTCATCTATCCGAACAAATAAAGTATCAAATATATAAAATAGTAATGATAATAATATCAACATTTTCCGGCCAAAAAAAAGGCTGGAGGAAAAAGGAAATTAAGTAGAATCCAGAATCCAGAATCCAGGATCTCCAGCTTTTTTTATCCAGGAACCCTTTCAAAATTTAATTCGAATTCAACCAGAAATAAAGTCAAAAATCCTCCTTCCGTGAGGATTTTATATCGCCTACAAAGCATAAATGCTTTAGGCTCCCGATGCGAAGCAGAGTATAAGAATTCTTC
>JAQGBH010004905.1:0-15553 GCA_034698265.1 Sminthurinus aureus
TAGAATCTGACTTAAGAAATATAATGGAGTATTTCCATCAATTAATTCAAGTTTTCTCTATACCTATAACATTATCCATTTAAAAAATTTCAATTACAAGGAAATAAGTAAATATAGAGTGAAGAAATATAATATCACATCATCATAATATTTTATAAGTATTTAATCAGATAAAAGTGTACAGTGTACATGATAATTTATAATACTGTTATAACATCTTCCTTCCTCATCTACATATAATTGGTTTTAATCGTCTTCTCCTTTTTTTTTGGAAATTTAGTTCCTGTGTTTATTTAACGTACAAACATTAAATAGTTTTAATTGAAATATAATATACATAACCTATCAAAACAATGGAGGTTAATAAGGATGAGGCTGAACGTTGTATTGAGCTTGCTGAGGCAGCCTTTAATTTGGGTGATCGAGCTAAAGCAATTAGATTTCTTACAAAAGCTGAAAGATTATATCCTACAACAAAAGCGAGAGGTAATAATACTATTATACCCCTTTCATCATTTCATAATGATTGAAATCAATTTTTGTTCATCATTACTATACTTTAATGACTGTTAGTTTCATCAAAAATGTTATGTTCATTGATTTCAGGGTCATGTTATGTATTAGAAATTGTCATAATATTATGTGAATTGATGTAGTTCGGACTTTTCTAATAATAATTGTTACTAATTTCATTTTACAGATCTTCTTGAATTGCTCAATAAACTAGGAGAATCCGCTACAAACAATGATAATACTAGAAGAAGAGAAAGTGCATCAAAATGTACTTAACAAAAATTTGTTTTACACAATATTATTATTCCTTTTGTATGCAAAGTATTTAAGAAATTGAATATTGTATGTACACTAATTATGTATTCATGTATTAAGTATGTATAATCTATTTTTATACGGTTTTCATTTTATTAGCTAAAGGTAGTCCTACAAGAGACGCACCCGGAGGATCAGAAAGTAAATCAAGTGGACCAGAATATACACAAAGTCAATCAGAATGTGTTAAAAAGTAAATATTGTATAATATCATTATTATAGTATCGATAAAAGCTTAACTAAAATTAAATTTTCAATTATTCTGTTCTAGAATTGCGTCATCTTTTAAATCTTCATTGTTATGAATATATATTATATTATATGTGCTAAAATGCCCATACATGCTTATAAGATGATGACATTGCATATTTTAGTACACGTATAGTTATAATATTAATAATTGAAATTAATTTTATTCATTGAAAAATGGTATATTACATAATTATAATTTGGTGATTATTATTACTATTATTTTAGGATAAAGATGTCTAAGGATTATTATGAAATATTGGGAGTCACTAAAGAAGCAACCGATACAGATTTAAAAAAATCGTATCGTAAATTAGCGTTACAATTCCATCCTGATAAAAATAAAGCTCCTGGTGCTGGTGAAGCCTTTAAAGGTAAAGTTTTGTCAACTTTCTCTCTTTTCTTCTACAAAACATGAGTCATCAGTACTTTATTATTATACAACGTATTACATATTATCTAGGAAATTTTTTGTAACAACAACTATAACTTAGTATATCGTCATATGGGAATATTTATACAGATCTTAAGTGACATAATAATATATTTTTATTTTAAATATAAATATAGCAATTGGAAATGCTTTCGCTGTATTAAGTGATCCAGAAAAGAGAAAACAATACGATCTATATGGTAGTGAGGCAGCTACAACTGGCCATCATAGACGACAATCAAATAGTAATCAATACGAATATGGATACACACGTGGATTTGAAAGTGATATGACTGCAGGTAACATTACAAATTTTATACACAGAGTGATTATTTTAGTTTCTATTTTAAAAATTAAGAGTATCACAATACAGAAATGTTTATATGTACAATGTACATGTACATTGTACATATATACAATGAGAGAGTTACGAGTTTCAACATGGTTTTTGATTTTTCGATTAATTTAATTCTATTTCAGAGGAACTTTTCAACATGTTCTTTGGTGGTGCATTCCCTTCATCGTCAGTGTATACTACAGGACGACGTCGTACACGATACTATTATTCTAATGGAAATTCTAATGAAACTGGCAATGGTCAACAAGGAGAACCAAATAATGTTACGATGGCCCTTCAAGTGCTACCTATTCTCTTTTTCATTCTCGTCACACTTTTATCCAGTCTATTTGTAGCTGATCCCGTATATTCTTTGGTTCGCACTCAAAAGTAAGGAAACATTTTAGTTGATAAACTTGATTTAATTATTATTAGTATTGCGTTAAACGCCGAACATTACTTTAGACTTTTAGATGATCTTGTTCATTATTCGTTATTTTTTGATGTTCACTAGCTATCTTATGCGAATAAATAATATAATGATAAAGCATTTTAACTTTTATCAAATATTCACAGGTACAATGTTAAAAGAACTACTGGGGAAATGGATATACCTTACTATGTCAAAGAAACTTTTGGTACAGATTTTCAAGGCAATTTGAAAAGATTGGAGTCTGGTATTGAGGAAGAATACATCTCAAATCTAAGAAATGAATGTTTTAAACAGCGTAATTATAAGGTAAACAAAATAGTGTATTTGTGTTTGTTTTTTTATTCTATGTATGGTTTGTACAGTAAAGTTGTAAAAAATTAAAAATATTTTCATCTATTATGTGTGTACATATTATAAGAAGGAAAAGTTATCTGGGTCACATTTACGCTTTTTTCAATAATAATAATCTTTGTTGTGTATAAATAATAAATGTTTTATATAAATTATAAATGTGAATTTACAGGAGCATATGATATGGAGGGCTCGAAATTTCGGTGATGAAGACATGTTAAAACAAGCAAGGGATATGGCTTTACCATCCTGCGATGCATTGCATCAATTGCGTTCAAAATCTAGATATGGTTAACGTAAGACGAATTATTATTAATCCTTATATTCCTTATACCTTCATTGAGTAAACGAGTTGAAAATGTTCATGGCATGCGTGTGAGTGCAGAGTGCAAGTAGAAGTTTGTATTTTAAGCCGTTTCCGTTTTGGTTCTATAAAGAATCTTTAAACTTTACTACGTCCTATTATGTATTACTGATATACACACACCTATGTAAATAGATATGTATTGTTGTTATATGAAAAAGTAATTATTATTATCAAACATTTATTACTTGGAGAGTTAAATTTATAATTCAGTTTTTGTGTGAAAAAAAATAACAAAGACCCACCACCTAATATCTTGATGAAGACTATAATATTATTATGTATTGCGATTATCGTTTTGAGTAACAATTATTTGTACTGCAATTATTCTAGTTGAACTTGAATAAATTGACCAAAGACTTTCTCCATGGTCAATTCGTATAAACGTATATTGCAATAGTTACGTAGATTATCCTTACAAAATATATTATACACTGCAAGAAAATTGTCTGTCTGTATGTAAATTCAGTGTGTCTGTCGGTCTGTCTGTAAAATAGGTCGCCGGAGAAACCCGAGACTCTATAATATATATACGTAAAATCGGTTTCAGGCAATTTTACTACTTTTGACTCATTTTTTTGAATTATTTTTTTTCAAAATTGACCCCACGAAGTGAGGTAATATATATCTATATATATATGAGACTTAAATGATTCTTTGTTTGCCTGGAAATTTTTGTGGATGATATAAGAACATGGTTTTTAAAACTGTTCTTTTAACCGATAAGATCTTTATATATATGGAAAATGTGAAACTGGACATGAGTATTTACTTCTCATTGATTTATAAAAAAGTTTCTCAAGTAAAATAATTACAAACAGGTTTCATTGCAGAGTAAATCAAAAAGAATTATTAACAAAACCTGAAAGACACAGACAGACAATCAATTTCAAGGCGTACCATTGGCGTACCATTCTTGCTATTATATTATAGAATACAGTAATACAGTAGACTGTACAGCAGTAGTAAAATGTGCTATTTACACTGGATAAATAGAATGGTTGTTTTTGTATATTATGATTTAAAAAATAATAATCAGGTATTATTATTAGTTATTGATGCTCATATTATTTTGTTGATTTATTTACATATTATTATGTTATTATTATTATTATATATAAATGTGACAGCGTATTATTTTGTTGCCATTCTAAAACAGAATGAGTTTTCCTCACAGGATTTATTTTTTGTTTCGTGTTTTACGCTGTCTTATTTTCATTATAGTTTATAAAGAAAGTTTTTCAGTATGTAGTACGAATCTTGGTTGTAAGTATTTTCAAGGTTAGAGCGTGAGAAATATTTAATAATCTTTTAACGTGCTGTGGGCTAATGCTACTGTTCGCAAAAGTCTATTCTAAGTCAAAAATGCCAATATTTCAACTTTCCAAAACATTATCATAATACATTACACTATAATGTTTTTACAACCGATTAGTTTAACATATATCTATATTATAGATAAATAATGCAGTATAATACGCAATATGCATGATGTAAATATAACGTAATTTATATATAATATTATATAATATAAAGAAAATATCGAAAACGGAGTATAATTCTATTCTAATACTGTATAGCATGAAAACTACAACAATGACTTCACAAATGTGTTTTATTTCAGTGTATTCTTCATAATATGTTGTACCGATAAAGAATTCGTGCACACGGGAGACATGGTAAAATTCGTGATAAGAAACATCACTTTTACTTTTATCAGTATCTGTCTATCATAGACTCTGAGTATTTTCCCCGTAATTCCACGTAATTCTTGCACTAACTGTTACATGTAATTATGTAGTAGTACAAGTTTGTGTATACATAAAACAGAAACAGGAAGAGAGCAGGTAAACGATACACGATATTTAAATCTGATTCGTATACTAATAAATATGCGTTATAGATATTGTTTTTACACTACATCCTAAAAAAAGGTATCCGAGTTTTGGCAATGATACGTCATAATTTATATTCTGTATTACTAGAAAACTTGTAAATTAATATGTATGTATATGTACGCCACACCCAAAATTTGTACGCAGATGAAAAAAAAAACATAGACATTATTGTTATAAATATAATGAAATATATAATATTTCATTTTATATTAAATCGTTTTTCGTTTTAGTGATATAAGAAGAATAATATACCCTTACGCATACGATTTGTACTCACGATTTTCAACTTTAATGTGGGAGAAAAATTAGTGAGAAATTACAAAATGAGACGTTGATATGAAAACACAAAACACTTTTACTACTATTATATAGTGATACGATGATACATGCATATTATGATAGACGAAAGGTAATAGTCATTTAAAATAAAACAGAATAAAAATTATTGTTATGAAATCGTCTGGTAGAATACTTTGTGGAAAAAAAGGTTTAAAGATCAAACGAATATACTTACAATGTATTACACTGTACATGAATGAATCTACTATAAAAATGCTACAAGTATAAAGTATATAGAATTCATACACTTAAAAAGGTTAAACATTACGTAATAAACGTGTTTTATATGACTGTAACAGAAGTTAAATAATATAATCATTATAATAATATCTTTGCACTAATAATAATAATAATTATTATTATTAGTAGGTAAACTTAAGCAAACACATTTTTTAGAAATACATGTATTCGTTTTACATTGAAAATCCACTCCTCTCGCTTATGATATGTGACTTTCAACGTTGTATAAAAATAATTTATTGTAGCATTATGACGTATACATATATGTAATCTAGTTGCTATGCATAATTATATATATTATTATAAAAGATAATTTAGTTACAAAATTACTATATTATTATATTGTTGTTAATCATTATAATTGCTCTATACATGTAGCATTATTGTAAATA
Source organism: Sminthurinus aureus (assembly GCA_034698265.1). NCBI lineage: Eukaryota > Metazoa > Arthropoda > Collembola > Symphypleona > Katiannidae > Sminthurinus > Sminthurinus aureus. Next base: position 5,865 of record JAQGBH010004905.1, read on the forward strand.
ATTGTTACAATATTATTCATAAATCCAAAAATCTCCCAATTTATAAAATAAAGTATATCGTTTCAATCTATCATTTCGAGTACTTAACACCTATATTTTGGTTTTTAATCTTTAGAATTTTATGAATGAAACGTCCTGCATAAAATTTTGTCCGTCTTACCTATTCCATTTGATTCTATCAAACATTTTTCATAGAATCCTGAATCATGCCCATGTGTGTGTTCATAGTTTCATGATTCCATTATTAACTGATAGCAAGTAGATAATTGTAGGCTATGTTCTTAATTTTTAGTTCATCTCTCAAAGATTGGTATTTTTTTATTTACAAATGTTTTATTGTATTGAGTGTCATTGTCTTATTATTATTGTATACTTTCATTCATTTTTATTTTGGAGTTAAAAAGTATATCACTGAATGGACTGTACCGATTCCAGGCACTCGACTTACACCTCCCTCTAAATCAACGTCGCGACTCAATAATTCCACATTGCTCCATTCAGCATAATATTTGTTCATATCATCCATGTCTACAGCTCGAGGTGGGCCTGCATATTTTGTTTTATCGTAATCCACTGTTTCTAGTAGATATTGAAAATTATGATCTAAAAAAAGAGAATTAAACGTTTTGTTCAAAATTGCTGTCACCATTAAGCGTAACAATGAATTATGTAAGTGTAATAAACATGGTTTAGTTTTTCAACTTGGGATTTTGAAAATTATACATTTTTTGTCGTCTTCTGAAGCATCCGACGAGAGTAAACTTCTTTGTAGGACTTTAATGTATTCTGTTCTAAATTGAAACTCAAAGGCTATAAATGCACCTGTAAACAAATTGGTTACATAAAATTTCCATATTTATATAGCTTTACACAATATGTATAATATAATATTATACTTTATACTGGAATAAAATACATGTCACAGTACTATTTCTTTCCAATTTGGTATTTGGTAAAATGAAAGTATAAATACCTCTGTCCCATACGCAATCGAAAGGTCCATATTTTTCGATAGGGCATTCAAAAATATCACCTGAAAATATAAAATATATTGCCAATTGTGACTATATTCGCAAATTATGAGAGTGAGCGGAATATTTCTACATTATATACATGTTAAATTTCACTATCTCACCATGGTAAATTTTTAGTCGTCCATCAGGTGTAGCAAAAATTAATTCTTCTTCATTAAAGGTCAAGTTTAGCGAATTTTCTGTATCAAGTGCTTCTATAGCCTTTCTTACAGCCTCTACTGCAAATATCTGTGGATAAAATTGACTAATTTTAGATTTTAGCATTATCAATTATCACGTACTTACGTCCAAACTCTAAACATTACGTAATGTCATAATGGCAATGTTCTCTCAATTACCGAATAACCTTCGTTGAGTAAGTAAATCAAATCCAAAGACTTTCCACACAGAGGGACAAAGAATCTCTTAGTTTTATCTCCATTAGTCAATCGCTCCAAGTGCTGTATGAGGATTGGATTCACCTGATTTTTGTGCCAGCCAATTTTGTCATCTGTCCATCTATTTGACCAGTATTCAACATTTGCTTTGTAATCAACTGCCTTTTCAATTTCAGAATTTGAAGCTGAAGCACTCATTTTCAAATCTTTAATCTTGAAATAGTCACGTTTTTTCCCTATATCTGATATTTGACTGGCTTATAAATTAATTGTCAATTGACAGAAGAAACAAAACTATGTACTATGTATAACAACGTGGCTTTCGCAGGATCCCGCGAGCAAGAAAAAGGATAGACCTAATGCCTATTGTAAAGTCCAAAGGTTGCTTTTATGTTTCAGAGAGAGAGACATCAAAATGAGACCATGAAACAAATAATATGCCCTGACGTTGATATATATATTTTACTCACCTTTCATGTGGTTTCACAAAATGTCCTCATATAATGAACTTGACAAATTATCTACTCAACATCCAGCAAAAGCTAAAACTAACAAGAAGGAAAGGAAAGAATGACAGCAATATTTCCGGTTGCCTTTTGTATTTCTTTTCATTATGCCCCAATCAATCGTTTCCAAATTGCTTTACAACAGGAGTTTAAAATTTGATTTACTTTCTATCTCTTCCCTACAGGCTGCAGCTTATGATCAGTTCTCATGTTGGGTTGTTTGTGAATGAGTAAATATAAAATATTATAATCAAGTGAATAAATACTTCTATGGGGGTACTTTTTCACTTAAGTAACAGCTAATTACATAAATGAAAATGAAGCAGTCACAGGCAACAGGCACATCATGCAAAAATCAAAATTTAAAGGGGTTCATATTTCTTCCTCGGAAACACAGAATACACATCCCATGTCAATACTCAATGCATTTGACTATTGACTACTTACCAAATATCAAAGTGTATTTTGTTTTTGTATATTTCATATTTCATATTATATCATCTGTATCTATGATCTATGTACAATAACTTTCTAAATGAACAATATGTGCAATATATCGTTTAGTTTTACAGGTCTCTTTGATGAATATCAGCAACAGTGTTTTCATGATCTTCATATTTAATAAACATATTACATCATTCATTATATGATGCGATATGCGATACATCCATGTGCGGAAATTAGCGCATGCATCATCCACAAGTATATTTTCATTCATTCACGCACGTGACTTTTTTTTCGTCTATCCCTTTTTATTCCAACTTCAGTACTTCAAATCACTAGATACAGATACAAGACATTTGAATCACTTCATTTTTACTATATTATACTGTCTGCGGAGTACTTGCTTACATGAAAAAAATACAACACGACGGAAGCGATCAGTTGTTTAGTCTCGCCGTGTGTGTGTTTGTAGTAAGCACGCACTTTTATTTTTTGTTTGCTGTTTACCATTTACTGATCAGAAAAGTTGAGATTTTTAGTCACAGCTTAGATTTTAGAAAATCGAGAAGAAAACATTAGGCATTAGGCATTGTCAATTGTCCTTTCTCCAGTTTCTCCTTCTCTCACTTCCGAAATTCATATATGTTGTGAATTGTGGGAAGAGAGAAAAGTTTTTCGACGTTTCCAGCGACATGTGTTTATACAGTTCGTCCAGGGTGCATTATTATTATTCATTAGCGGTGTTTTTTCTATATTGTACGTTTGTCAACAACTTTCATTCGGTTGAAAGTTTTAACAGAATAAAACGTGGAAAAATCGGAAATTCGGATCAACAAAATAAAAACGAGTTGGTTTGTTTAACGGACAATATAAATGATTGTATAAGTTCACCAGTTGGCAGTATTTTAATTTATGGAGGCAAAGGAATATTTGGTAGTTTTCTAGTGGATTTTTTTCGTGAAAGAAAGTACTTTGTGACAAGTGTTGATTTTGAAGCAAATGATTTCGCAGACTTGAATATTATCATCCCATCCAACCTCACGCTGGTGCAAAAGGTAACATGCTCTGTACTTCTTCTATACTACCTGATCATTAATCATTTATCCTGTATCTTAGAACTTAGAAGTATGGAGTAAACTTTGTATTACATTTGTGTTAATTATTGATCTCTGCAACTTTGTTTTACAAATCCACAAAAATAAATGAAATACTAAACAAAGGCGTACATTGTCTCCCGAGGAATTCCAGAGACCTTAAAATTTAATGCGATAATCTGCACAATGAGTGGTTGGACCGGTATGAATCAAAACTATCAAATATCAACATGTATACAACCAAAATACAATATAACATGTTATAACTTATAAGATTACGCACGAAGAGTAAGACCATGTGCTATTTATTCAATTTCAGGTGGAGGTCTAGACTCTAAATCCTTTTTGAAAAATTCAAAAGTAATGATTGAGGAAAATATATGGAGCTCCCTAATTGCAGTGAGTTTAGCTCCAATTTTCCTTCATGAACGTGGTATTTTAATTTTAACGGGAGGTCAAAGGGCACTCAAACCAACACCTTCCATGATTTCTTATGGAGCAGCCAAGCAATTTGTTCATCAATTAGTACGATCTCTCGGAGCTGAAGGTTTTTATTTATTTTTTTACAACTATTGTTAAACACATTACGTATATTTATATTTCAAAATGATATTTATTTTTTTTGCAATTCTTGAATTTTCCATGTTTAGACTCTGGGTTGCCAAAGGGTGCAAAAGCATATGCTATCCTACCCGCTACCGTCAGTTCAAAACAAAAACAGAAGAGAAAGCAAAAGAACAGTAACAAAGATATTTGGTCTCCTTTGAAAGACATGGCAAGGTATCTTTGTCTTTATTAATCATGATTATACGCAAACTAAAATTATATTCTTTCAAAATGAGTCCAAGTAATAACACAAAAAACTTACAGTCTCAAATCTCACATAATGTGCTTCATTTATTCCATTTCAAGCAATGATACCTATATAATCTATAATATTTTATATCTGATGACTGCTAAAACGCACCTCTGATTTCATTATTGATTTCCAAGTTTTGTAACATTTTTTATGCTCAAGACTCAATGTTCAGTGTTCTGTATAAAATGTATCATGTACAGTGTAACTACAAAATTATAATCTATAATCTTATTTCATTTTTTACACAACAGGACAATCTTGTCTTGGATCAATCACGAATTTCGTCCTCCCAGTGGCTCCTTAGTTCAGTTTTTAATGTCTGATGAAAAAACCGATATCGTCATTTCCAATTGATGGAGAGTGGGCAAGTGAAGAGTAAACAGTGAACAGACACATAATATTATTTATATTGCTGACTTTTAATGGATGACTGGATATATCTGCAATGTATGTATGCAAGTTGAATAATAATAATTCTTCTATATTTATTATTTTAAAGGCTATTTAATGCATATTATGTCATTATTTGTAACTGAGTAATGTTGCCATCGGCATTAAATATTAAATATATAACGAAAGGAGCGCCCAGCGTTTAAGAAAAGTACATTTCAAAGATATGGAGTATGACATGAAACATGAAACCGTGGTAGTTGGTAGTATAAAATATAAAAAACAAACGAAAACGAAAATGATATGTTTGTTGTTATTGTTTTGTTGTTGAGGGTTGAGGTTGATCTGTGATCTGGGTTGATACACGATCACATGTTCCAACTGTTGACTGTAATCTTTAATTGGACAACTACCTCTGTTTACTCCTAACTCGTTGACAGTACACAGCGCAGTAAAAGTAATATTAAACAGTAAACAGTAGATCAGTCAACAGTAAATGTCAAACTATATATTATGTACATACTCATTTTAAATGAGTCATTTATAACTATCAATATAGATGTTAGATGTTTCAAGATTAAAGATATCCACACGACTACACGTAAACATTCACTAAGAAAACTGGTTTTGTATCTCTAAAGGTAAAAACACAGTGTACAGTGTACAGAATACGTGCTATGTAGTACAATATTATACTACACGCAGATCACAGATGTGTCATTTTGGAGGCATGAGAAATGGAAAACACACAGGATGATAATATGTGCTTCATGCTAAGACATTAGAAACATGTAATATAGAATGTTTACAAGTAGTAAGTACCGTGGTCATTGCTTGGTATGATATAATACTGAAGAATTGGAATGAGTACATGTATACTATTGGATATAGCGCTATACATGTGCCATTTTTTTTCTTTTTCAGCATGATATTATATTGTTGAATGCTGAACTGCATGCTTACCTATTACCTCGTACTTATTGTTCACCCCCTCTTCTCTACATTCTACATGTTTTGTTGATAGTTGGCCCCCCACATAATTTCTTTAACATAATTTCTGACAACATCAGAGTTTGACACACTTTGGTATATATTTCTTCACTCTTGATTACTTTATTCTTGATTCACGTAACATTTCCATTCGATTGGAATATTATTGCATGCTCAGTAGTCAGTATACATTGTACATACTCCATAATTCTGTGTTCTGTCCATTCTGATCTCAAAACTCAAAAGTATTTGTGAATGTGAGTGAGTTCTGAGGAAGTTGATCGACGGTGAAGTAAAATAGTGAATACAAAACAAGTATTTATATCATAAATTGCTACATCCGTTGTCTCCATCTGTCACTGCCTATTCTATTTTATTTTTTTAATACAATACTTGTTTAAGGAAGAAGAAAAAGAAGTTTGAAGAAGAAGAGAAGTATCTTTAAAAATGTAAGTTGACCTATAATCTGTAACATACATTATCAATTATATAACTCTCACTTGTTTCTGGTTTCTGTGTGTAAAAATATAAAAGCCTTCATCCCTCAACCCTTATAAAATTTGTCGTTTCATTTCCCCATGTACAATGTACAATAATTATTATTATTATTAGTAACCTTTTATTGTGCTAAGAATTATTAAGAAAAGTAAAAATACTTGTTTGGTTTTTATTCAGGTGGTTTTACTACGCAGCTTTGGGGTTCTTCGCCATCGGAACAACTTATTTCTTCAGTATAGTCACCAGAATAGTATTAGACACCGTGTCGGGAAAATGAAGACACAACCTTGTAAATATAAATAGACAAACAGCTATTCAAGGTTCTTCAAGACAATGTGGACGACATTCATTTCATGGCATTGGCATTGACATTGCAATGCATTACACAGTACTATACATAGTATTACTATGGACAACGGACGATGGACAACAACACACATTACAAAACACCATGGACACAACCATATAGTTACGTGGAGAGTTGAGAGTAACAAGAACTGAAAACTGAGATCCCTTCATTTTCCTTTGAAATCTTTTTAATTTTTTGAATTGTTGACAAACTAAACCAGATGAAAATCAGGTTGTAAATACTATACAAAACATATTTAAATTATTATAATATGTCGCATTTTACATTTTGTCATGCTATTTTATCTTCCCTCTTCTACAATAATTAATCTACTTACAATATACATAGTGGGTCTAATGTAAAAGACAACAATGAAAATAAGTATTATTTTTTTGTCCTAAAATATTGTACTATGTGTCAGTTTGTATTTAAGTCTTCTTGAATAATAATTATTGTAAAAAGTAAACTGTGAATGGATTACTCATTCCTTAAAAATAAACAATACAACTTGACTGAAGTAAATAAATACTCATGATGTAAAAACTTAAAGTACGTTGTTGTTGCAAAATTTTTCTCAGCATATTTTAGATCACAATTTTATTATTTATTATCCATACTTGTTGAAAATACTTGAAGATTTGTGTGTAAAAAAGATGGCAAAAAGTCTGAATTTTTGTAAAAAATTCTCAACAAAAATCAAAGGAGAGAAAATAAATTCCGATGCTGTCTTTTATCTTTTCATGAACAAAATCTTTTCGGTCGCCCAGGTAAAGAACGAAGAGAACGAGGTTCTGTTCTAGACACATCAAATGATTTTTTTCTTTTGGTTCTTCGGCGGCTTGTGGTTTCCATGTCATCACTTGGTAACTCTGGGGATTTTGCCATGCTTCCTACTACTGTTTCTTGACAACTCAAGTAAATGTCATCCTCATCTTGATCTCCTCCAAGGTCATTGTGAAAATGTGCCATTGTGAGGGAAGAAGAAGATGACGAAGGGAAATTACAATCACCCTCAGAGATGATAGAATAACCATCTTCTATCTTCATTCGGATTGGAGTCGGAATCGGAATTGGAGTTGATAGAAAACTTTCGTTTCTTGTTTCTTTGTCTACTTGGTCCGTTCTAAGTGCGTCCGCTTGAATTGCTTCCTCCCGTGAACTATTAAGATGTGAAAATGTCTCTAGTGTGTGTAATGAATCATTTCTCATAATTGGCATTGTGTTTAAACTATCCAGATCCAGAGAACTTTGATCATGATGCTGATTCGGATAATGGTGATGAGAATGAAGTGGAATATTTCCAGAGTTCTGAATATCTTGGAGTTCAAGTGAGTTGTAAATGGGATTTTGACCATGACCCGAAAATTTTGAAACATGAGTCTCTATTTCTGCAACAGGTTCACATTTTACAACACTCCAATTTCCATACATTTCTCCTCTCCCACTTCCAGTTGGGAAAATTACGTTACGGTGACATGTGGGTTTTTCAAGAGTGTTGATGTTGATGTTGTTAGTATCACCCTGATTTTTTTCAAGTCCTACATTGTGAATTCCAAAATTTCCAGTAGAAGAAACTAGATTTTGACTAAAAATATTTGTATAATTTTGTGAAGAGCGTCGAGCCGGTCTTGTGTTATTTTGTTCATCCTGAATATAAAAATCTTCCATTCCAACCTTTGTTCTCTCATTTGGAGACAATTCTTCAGTAGTTTTTCGTCTAGTAATATTAGCAGAAGGAAGAGAGACAGTTTTTTCTACATGGCAAACCGACGAACCACAGTTGTACTCTATCTTTCCTGTTTGCAAATTAATCCTTGATAAAGTCATGCATTGATTAGGTGGACTCTGCATGTCTCCTCCTCCCGCTTCACCTCCTCTGTGTTTTTCCACCATGATTTTACTCTTTTCTAAGATCTTTTCCGTGTCATGATGAGAAACAGTTGGAGTTGGAGATTTTTCTGAAGAAAATGCAGATTCTTTTGAGGAATCAAATGGTTCATCTGAATCATTTGTAATTCTTTCTGGTTCTGATTCGGACTGAATAGCTGAGGCTGGATTAGAAAAATAAGGGCTCGGTAGTTGAACATTTGTATTAGTGTCTGTAATTTTATTTCCTTCATCGTCAGCATCATCGTTTTCGGATACAGACTCTTCTTCTATCGATGGTAAACGGGTTGGCAACATTTTTTGGTAACATAATGGGCCAACTTTTCTTCTAGTTTTCTTTTGTGTACATTTGACAATGCATTAAAAAAAATAAGATTAAAACAAACAATTTCAAATATAGTTATTGTTATCATCTCTCTCTATTACTATCTCTCCAGCCTTCACCGTTGTTTAGAGTTTCAAATTTAGTGTTATGATTAAAAAAAATTTGAACGACGTATTGCCAAGAAAAATGTCTTTAGATAAAAAAATAATAATATTAGTTAAAAATTTAAAACGTACGTAACTCATTTTAGACATTAAATATTGATCTATTGAACGGATTATTATTGTTGTAAAAAATTGATATATTTATAAATGTATACTTTTTTGTTAGCATTGTAGTCCCTCCAAAGAACATCTCCATTCAAGTCGATAAAAACTGAGGAGCAAGAATGAAAAATGTCATAGTGTTCTTGAAGTCGCAGTGGAGTTTTGAAAACAGTTCCGCAATGGCAACTAAAGGACTCTGTTTCACTCAAATTTCGAAGGATGCGAAGTCCCATGACTACATGAACCGAAAAAAGTACAATAATTATTATTTTGATAAATTTTAATGCGTTTCTCTAATTTCTAACGCATAAAATTAAACATTAAAAAACTTACACCCATCCATTTTCTGTGAACTGTAATTAAAGCATCAAATATTTGACACCCGAGGTATTTTGTTCGCCATTCAATGCTCCACACAAACCTTGTAGTGTCGGCAACCTCCTTTTGATACATGGAAATCAATTGACCTATCTTTTACTTCATTCTGCATGTCACAAAAAAAATGCTCCACCAGAATAATAAAATTAATCATAATCCATAATTCCACTGAATTCAAATTATTTATCAGAAACGTAATACAACACAAATGATATTACACTGAAAACCCGATATAGTGAACCGCGATATAACGAACTACTCGCTTTACCGAACCATTTTGTCCGGTCCCGGC
>JAQGBH010004906.1:0-15553 GCA_034698265.1 Sminthurinus aureus
CTAGAAGCTGCGCGTACACACCAATCACTTTTGACAGCTGCATTGTTCTTCCATTGTTTCATTATAGTGATGTGGATACGGATCTACTCACTTCTGAGGTACAAGTCAGTGTTTACAGTACAATAATCTAGTTCCTGCAAACTGCAAACAAAAAGTAAAAGTCAAAAGGTAATTGACGATTGCTGAAAATTCCCGCGATATCTATAAAAAGCACAACATTTTCAATTTATTTCAAGTTTCAAGACATTCAAGACACTTTTCTCATCATCCGTTTCCTCTCATTGGGAATCGGCCTCGATTTGGATATTTCCCTTCATTTCATTCCATTGAATCCTGTATTCTGTATTTTGTACTCTGAACATGTAAGTTCAAGACTCAAGATCCAAGATCAAAGATGCGCCAAGTAAAGCAATCCGCGCCGCACCAATCTAGATAAATCCAACTAGAAATTGCGCATCTCCTGTCTATTTCCTATCCACAGCGACAAAGACAGCGGCAGGGACAGAAACAGAAACAGAAACAGAGGATAAAGATTACATTACCCAAGTCATGAATATTATAGCAAAAATATTGGTCATTTACCATTTTCCACAGTGGAATGGACATGTAGTGAAAGAGCATGCAAAATATTTAGCAGACTAAATAATTTCATTTATTCAAGGTTTTGATTTTTGATTTTCAATTGGCAATTGGCAATTTTGAATGTGCAAACTTTTTTTTGCTCGTCTATTTTTAGCACGGAATTTCACCAGTTTACTCCGACTGCGGTAATTAAAATGTTTATTGGTGCACGCGACATTATATGGTTCATCTTTCACAAGCACATTTTATAATGATGATGAGAGAAAATTGTACATGAAAGGATCATTTTTATCTATTTTTAGTTCAAGCATCAACATCACCTGTTAATTGTGTAAGCCTTGATTCTTGATTCATTAAGTTTCAACATAATGGCTTTGAGTTTTGAGTTTTGAGTTTTGAGACTTGTATAGGAAAAAGAGAAACAATAAAAGCAACACTCTGGGAGTAAACACAAAAATATTATCTGTATTATCTAATTCCAAGTCCGAGCTGATTATTGATTACTGATAATGACTTATTTGAATGCAACTGCATAAACAAATCATTTCATTAATTCAACTCTTTGTAACAAAACAAAACAACTAGTACTATTTTTAACTGACCAACCTCTAATTTCTAAATATTAAGTCGAGTTTAATAAGTTATCCGCTTATTCATGAATTTTTACTCAACACTCAATATTCAACACTCAGTACTCAATAATCAATAATCACAACTCTACACGTTTTTTCATTAAAAATTATGGTAAATTGTTTGGTTAAAAATAACCAAGTTACACAAGCGGATTTGAAAGTTTTTTTTTAAATTGGCCAGTTGAGGAGTTTCGTTGGACAAGAACCTGAACCCGAAATCCAACAGATATTACATTTTAGCCGTATCCAGTATTAACTATTAACTGGACAACGATCAACGGTCGACGATCACTAGTCAAAAGGCAATAGTCAATAGTCAATAGCTAATTTTATCCAAGAACATTTATTTTTAAACTAAATTATATTATCAAGTGGTGCACTTTGTGGTTTGTAGTTTTATTACTTCAAAGCTAAAGCATGTCGTTAACCCTTAGCCATCAAACATAAATATTCAGAGTGAACAGTGAACACTCGACACTCGACGTTCAACCCAATACCCAATACTCAATGCAGAACATGAAATGTGCATGAATAATGAATAATAAAAATCCCTGTTACACAGACGCTTACGGAATTCAATATCAACTTCAAACCAACAAAAACTCAACACTACTGAACAGCTACAACTGCAGTAAATTTGCTACAACCTTGGTTGCGTATTTCCTGTAAAACGCTTCCGTAGACGTATGGCAAAACGCGAGGGCCACTTCGTGGCCCTCGCCTTTTTCCGTTGTCTTCTAGAGCACTTTATTTTACAGCATCATTCAGTTTGAACTCTTTACACGCACAAAAAACTTAAATTAAATTTATTAAGTAAATCCAAAACAAATGCTTAGGTACTTTTAGATGAAAATATTCCATTTTGGTCTACTGCTTCTCATGAATAGAATGAGTTTGAATACATTTAATTCATTTGTATTCAACTCAAAGTGAACAAATCAATGAATAAAAGTCATTCAGTTTATGGTGGGCTATATGCTACAACTTTTATTAGCCGAAATCCCGCTGACGGATTTTATTCATCGGAGTCCCGTTTTACAGCATAGTTTCCGATCCATGCAAAGCAGCCTCATGCATTTGGCCGACATTTTCTCCCTTCATAAAGACCTACGAGACTATGACAAATACAAATACAAAACCAATGGGAAGTTGGATGTCAACTTTGACTTCTTGATGAAGAACGCCATCCTGCGGAATGCACAACCACGAGGAGATAATACTTACGAGTCTTTATTGAGAGAGATTTATCTTTTGCAATCGGATCTTCATAGTGTAGACAAAGCGCTTGTGGTGGTTGACGAAAGTTTGACGGACGATGAAGCGAATGCGGTTCGGAGTGCTCATAAATTGATGCGAAATCAATGGGATAGCTCTTTGCTTCGTTGCATTGGTCATGCTGCTCTGGAAAATAGAATGATTGAATGTAAAATTGTTCCGGTGGAAAATTCGGAAGAAAATCCAGAGGACGAAAATTAAAATCCGGAACAAAATCCGGAAGAACCTCCGGTGAACAAAAACTAAAATACGCCTTTTTTTGGAAATTCGTGATTCTTGACACGAGGCAATCTAAATAATTGAATTTAACTAGAAATTAAATAAAAGGTCATCCATTAAATGTGAATTTATTGTTAGCGGGAATTTGGGTTATGAATTAGTTTGAATCTGAAATTATTTGGTGGTTCATTTTGATTGCTATCGGAAGTTGGAAGTCAGTAACATGTGCCAATTTTCTCTACCTCTTTTGTCTTGTCATCACGGATGTTAAATCTAATTTGGTCAATTTTCGCCTTGTTTTCCCCACACGTGATGATTGTTCATTATCCACTCGCAATTTTCATGCTAATAGCCGTTGTAATGTTTTGGCCAATTCAGCTACACATTTAGCATTACCGCTCGTTTTACCGCTCGTTTTACAAATCTAAATTCTGACATGTCACGGAATTTAATTAAGCAAGAAGTCATCAATTATTTAATTATAATCTTGTTATTGCCAATTAAGTGACTGTTAAGATTTACATAGAGTGGTAAGATTCTTTGATTATACACATTTAATTGTTACAAAAAGTTATTAGAAGTGATATTTTACTTATGTATTTTACTTTTGTATCGCTCTCTCTCATCTTCTTTCTTTCTTTCTTTCTTTTCCATAGCTACACTTTACACTTTATAATGTGATATTTATTTCATTACACTATACATACATATGTACGTACAGATATGATATATTATATGATTTGTCATTTGTAACTCTAATTATTATACAGAGATCTGATGATGGAAACAAAATAAATTATCCGAAACGCGTCATTTCACTCAGTAAAATATCAGTTCGTAGTAGTCATCTCATCATTATTATTCATCATAATTTACCTACTCAATCAGTTTACTGCACATTCTTTCCGTCCATAGTTTCATGTTTTAAATTAAATTCCCCTCGGATTCATTCAAAATTCAAACAAAAAAAGGATATTGACTTTGATTCATCCTGCTTTGTTTCACCTGTTGAACTTTGGTATTATTTTCAGTGTCTGGGTGACGAACAAGAAGAATCTGATCGAGAAAGTACTCAAAGTTTTTACTCGGGTCATTACTGTGATTATTAAAATATTGAAACTCTTCTGGGATCAAGGGTTTTGCCTCGTGAGAAAACTGCAGAAAAAAAGCATCTTATTTCGTTCTTCAATGTGTTGTAAAATCCTTAGGAAGGAGGAAACAAAGTTTTTTCAGAAGAATGAGTAGTTTTGCATTTGCCTTTTCTTGATCCCAATTTGGCGGGAGATGAGATTTTGCACACAAAATTTAAATTAAAATGAGGGAATTAAAAACTCAGGCACTTTTGTATTAAAATTTAAAACGTCTTAAAAATACTTCTCATGAGTGACCATAAAAACGCATACAGATAATAGAACGTGTGCACTTTGTGAAATCTGGAAACTTTTGTAGTTGAAGAAGGGTGGAACAGCTGAAAATTCAAAGTCAATCAATTCTTTGAGCACTTGATTTATTCATGATATTTTCGTTGCTGGTTTTGATTGCGTGTTTTTACAGTGTATTTCATTCGGTCCATGTTCAAGTTTCATTGCCACAGATCAGCTCCACCAGCCACATGCACCAGTGGCATCCTTTCCACCCAACTCAGAGGATTTCAACGGTGGCTGAATTTCCTTTGTTGATGAAAATTTCTCATGCTGCTCACATATAGAATTAGCCAAGCCACTCGCAATCTTTGGTAGTCCATTCACTCGCTCAACAAAAATAAAGAGTGAGCACAAAATACACACAGACACATGCAAACCCCACAGCCAGAAGAATGACATTTTGATTGGCCGCAATATTTTCTGTCCGTTGGAGTACAAATTAAAAAGAAACAGTAACGACAACAATGACAATGGCAATAAAAATTGTTGTGGTCAGACTTTTCGTTGACTTTTATTAGGCTCAAACAATCTATTGGATTGAACAGAAACTTGAAATCAGTTACAATTGCACAATTGCATAGAAAATAGGCTGACAAAATAAAAGCATTTTGTTTGAAAAATTACGTGTTTTGAACTTTGGGCAAATTCAACGCCGTTTAAAATATTTCTCCAAAATTATTGACACAGTACAGACAGATGACGACTCGGTTTTGGATTTTGACTGTCCAAATAGATTCAACGGCTTTATCATTTACTTGACATTCGTTCATTTACTCCATGTCACGAATGCCACTTCACATGTTTCATCAGTATTTGAATTAAGATTCCTTCGCCATCTCAAGATGAAGATATCGAGCAACAAAAATACGAAAGGTTCTCACAAGATTTGTGATGGTGGGGAAATTCAGATTTTCCCTATTGTCCTTGTCCGTGTGCCACCCTTCGGGAAATGGAACTGCGATCAGGTGCAGAATTGGAACTTCTCGTTGGAGAAAATGAATGTGGTCGTCTGCAATTCCTTTATCATCTCCATTAGCTCCGAAATATTTCGGTTCATTCACATCCGTCGACCACAAGCCTGAGGATCGGAGCCAAGCTTCCGTCTCTACCATCACTGCAAACCACTGTGATGTCTCACTGAACCAATTCAAAAATCCAGGTCCCGGTGCCCCCAGAAGATCCAGAAGAACAAACAAATCCTTGAATTAGCAGAAAAACAACTTTTGCTTTCATTTCATTTTTTTAAAAGTCATAAGACATAAAATAATTTAATACTGCTTTTTATACCATTCGATCGAGATAGTTTGTTCCTCCAGCCTCTCCTTTCCCTTCCGGATATGGCATCTTTTCCCATTTTTCTGCAAGTGCCCTTGATCCGTACGTATTATCTTTATCCTGCCAATTCACAAACGCCTCTTCACCATCAAAAAACAGGAATTGGAACGAGACTTTTGACTCTGGATTATTTTTGAGGAGCTCAAAAGAGGATTTGAGATCGTGAGCCATTTGAACCAGCATTGCACAAGGAACCGCCGAGTCAGTCGCGCCAACAAATACAAAGTCCGCTGCTAACTGTCAAAATTTTAAATAAACCAGTAAAATGCAAGTTGAACCATTAGATTTCAGTAATTGGGTCATACTGGTCATGATCATCGGTATAAATCTGTAGTGGCGTTCGCAGTCCGTCGACTTTATTTAATCAAAACGGCGTTAAATTACTGCAATTTTTTATAGAGAGAAAAGCACAATTCCCATTTATTCTTTATTCTGCATAATACTATTCGAGTAGTTTAACGCCGTTTGTTATTTTTTTGCATGTACATCTTTCTTTGTCATCAAGTAGCAAAAGAAAACGGATGTGTAAAGATTGCAATGCTAAAGACGGTAGAACAATGTTATAGTAGAGTTGAAGTACGTTAAAAATTTACCTTTGAGTCAAAGTGGCAGGCAAAGACAAGTCTGAAAACAGAAAAAAGTAGCACTCTTTTTACCAAATAAAAGCAAAATTTTAAATTATAATGTTTTTTTTCTTGTTGTATTTGCACCTTCTTGGAACATTTGGATTGAGAGTTGCAATGACATTTGCAAACTTTTTTTGACCGACTGGAGTTTGCTCTTCAAACGAGTGGATTTCCACATCCCAATCCAAATTTTTCATCTCATCTGAAATGAACTGAAACAAACCAAAATTGTTTTACTTGGCATTTTTTGTACCAATCGTTTTACGTCTTAAATGTAATTTCCCTTCGGATTCGTTCAAAATTCAAGACACAGAAATAGAAAGGTGAAATGCATATGAACTTTTGTAAATTATTTCACCTGTTGGACTTTGGTGTTATTTTCAGTGTCTGGTGGTCGCACGAGAAGAATCGGGTCGAGAAAATAGTCCAGAGTTTTACTCGGGTCATCGCTATGATTCACAAAGTATTTGAGCTCGTCTTCAGTCAAGTTTTTCGGCTTGTGAGAAAACTGTAGAAAACACAAAGGAAATTTTCTTTGATTCGGTGTTGTGGAGTACAGACAATACAAAAACCATTTTTTTCACAAAAATTAACATGAAATGTTTTGTACATGCCTTTTCTTTTTCCCAATCTGGCGGAAGGCCAGAGTTTGCTATTACAGGGGAAATTGTACAAAAATGACGTAAATTAAAACTTGAGCTCTGTTCTATTTAATTTTTGTACGTTGTACTAAAAAAAATTTTCCCGAGTCTCTATATAATTTGATGTAAATTTTGTTTCATTTGTCAAACCTCGTGAACTCGGGCAACTTTTGAAGCTGAAATAAGGCGCAAGGTCTGAAAATTCAAGTTCGGTCAACATTTTAAGCAATCAAACTTTTACAAGATCTAATTATAGATTCATTTCAAACGGGCAAAAGCCTGTTGACTTTGTGCGAATAGAAATTCAAAAAAGTGCATGTTCTATTTCTCGTTTGTGTTTGTGCTTTCTTACTGATTTTATCCGGTCCATGTGTAAGTTCTAGTGATTTTGACCAGCTCCACCAGCCACATTCCGCATCTTTTCCACCCAACTCGTTGGATTTCAACGGTGGTTGAATTTTTTTTTCTGATGAAAATTTCTCATGCTGCTCACATATGAAATTAGCTAAACCATTGGCAATTTTTGGTAGTCCATCCGCTTGCTTCACGGAGGCAAAGAGCGAGTACAAAATACAAATGTTGAACACATGTAAAACCCAGAGCCAAAGCCAGGACCAAAGGAATGACATTTGAATTGAAACTTGAGGGCTTTATTTCCTCATTGTTTCTTTTAATCTCCTTTTTGCTTTGAACTTTGAATTCATTGAGGTCATGTGACTTTACAAAAAGTGGCGGTTGGGTTTGGTTTGGTGTGTCACATTTTACTTGCTATCACGTGTCAAGCGTCAAGTGTCAAAAAGAATACAATGGTCAATTTCATGCATGACAATTATGATTTTCAATGGGCATTTTGTCAGCCTTAAATATTGAGTCTTGAGTCGTAAATCCTGAATGCTCAGAACAATTTTAAGTGCCATGTAAAATTTAACAGGAATCCAGCTGTTTTTCCACATGTAAATATAAATGTACATCTACGGTTCAATATTCAATACAACATAATACATGGACTGTACAATAGTTCTATGCAGCATAGAGCATTTTTGTTCTGAATTTACCATACGTCAATCTGATTTCGTTTTTCATTTGCATGTACTTTTTGTGTGGTATTAAATAAAAAAATGCAAGATTATAGATGCCGTATGTTTTCGTGATTTTTTAGTCATTTACAAGTACAACTTTATCTTTGAGTTTTGATGTAAAATCAAGAGGAGAAAAAAAAGGTGAAACATTTGTTTACTTTTGATGGAATTGAAGCACAAATTTAAACAAGTTAAAAATTTCCTCCGGTTTCCCATTTATTGAATCAACAAGTTTGCAGCAGTTTGTATTACGTACATTATTATCCTAAGGACATGATAAAGATGAAACCTGTCACTGTTGTTGGTATATTCATTAGAATCAATAGTTTTAAGTTGCACCACTCCTGAAAAATGTCTAAGGATAATTCAAACACGGGATTCAAAGAAGGGACAGCATAAAACTCACAGGACTTCAAAATTTTAAATAAATGCAAATGAAAAGGATGTGACATGAAAAAGACGGAAGTTGTGAAATCTCTAGGGTCTAGACTCTGGACTCTTGAGTCCCATTCCACACTAGTGAAAGGACGGAGAACAAAAATAGAGAGGATCTTCATTCTTGTCTAAACAAGCAACAAATTCAACAAGTTTAACGGTCAAAAATGGATATGTAAATTAAAATTTGGTGTAATTCGACGTCGTCCGAAAAAAGTATCAGCAAAAACTCTGCCATCAAATCAAAGGTGTAATCTTCAACTAAGTTGCGGCGTATAAATACATACAGACTGATGAAAATTGTGTCACGTAGAATATTTAGTATTATTTATTGTTGACAAGATTCTGTTGTCCATTTCTAT
The DNA here is from genome assembly GCA_034698265.1 of Sminthurinus aureus. Classification (NCBI taxonomy): domain Eukaryota; kingdom Metazoa; phylum Arthropoda; class Collembola; order Symphypleona; family Katiannidae; genus Sminthurinus; species Sminthurinus aureus. The sequence continues at coordinate 8,611 of JAQGBH010004906.1, forward strand.
TTCTTTCTTTTTTTAAATTGGACGCTGATTTTTAATGTTGATGCAAAGCTAATTAAAAACCATTTGCATTTTGAATTTTTAAATTATTGTGCTTTCAGTTTGTGGCTTGTTTTATTTTTTATTTGAACTCGGAGCGGATGAAACTGATGTTCTACTACGAAGCTGAGACAAACGTTTTTTGTATTCAGTTGAAAAAACTAAAAGCGGCGTTGAAGCATTACAAACTTTTTTAACAAACTTTATTATTCAAGTTCAAGAACAAATCATGTGCTTTTCCCCTTTCATAATTTTGGGCAGCAGTCAAAACATTTTATTTTATTTTGTAGTAAGGATTTACAACAAATACAATTTCATTTACATTTTTCATCAAAACGAGGAAAAACAAAAGCAACAGAAATGTTTACTTTTAATGGAATTTGATCAATTACACATTACACAGGTAAAAAATTATCTCCAGTTTTTGAATCAGCAAGTTTGTGTCGGTTTGTAGTCTAACAATAAATTTGAAGTTGACTTGGAGTTTGACAGCTTTTGTTGGATCCAGCCGAGTAAAATCATGATGATGTGATAAACTATAGCCAGAAAACTGAGAGCCTGAAGAAAATCGAGCAAGTTGAAAACAGGCTGCAGGGTAGAATTTGGGCCCTGGAGAAAAACAAAAGAGAAACGAGTTACTATGACAACCACATCAAATTTATTTAGTTTCCTTGCTTCTAGATTTTAGATTCTAAGTAATTGAGTTTACCGTTGAGCAGATGAAATCTCGATATCCTTGCAAAACAACTCCGATCCACGCGATGGCTGAAAAATATTCAACATTCGTGTTTATTTATATTTGATAATTTGTGAGAAATTGATTGTAACTAATCGATAAAACTTTTGAGTTTTAATTTTAATTAAATGTTCAATGTTTCGTTTACCGGTGGTTCCTTTCAAACGGGAAATCCATCGTTTTTCCTTTGTCCCATGAGAACGAAAAGAGATGAATAAATAAACGGTCGAAACGAGCGCGAATCCAATCCATAAAATCTGAAGAGCAAATCAGAATTGCATAAAAATTTGTTGAAATTAAGTCGTCAAAAAATATCCGTACAAAATGCTTTTCAAGTTGATTTCCAGTTATTATAAAAACTGAACTGGAAGAGAAAACGAGAAAACTTACTAGATTCAAATTGAAGAGACAATCGTTGAGCCAGTTTTCCACTAAACGCGAATCAGTTCCCTTGGCAACGTAAGAGAAAGACGATGAGCCGTTTTCTGTGAGATTCTCTTCTCCGTTTGAAATGTTGTTTTCGTATCCGTAGTTTCCATGAAAGACTGTTGACGTTGATGAGTTTTTGAATAGAAAATCCACAGAACTCGATGGCGTATCATTGTCAGTCAAATTTGTTGAAAAATGAGTCAAATCTCTTTTCACAAGTCGGTGGATTTGAGCTGATGGATTTTCAACTGTTGCATTTGTCATCAGATCAGTCGAATTTGCCTTTGAATTCTGGAACCAATAAGAAATCAAAGACAATTAAAATACACATGAGAAGATCAAATGAAACACAAATAATTCATGGATTTTTGGACACGATTAGAAAAATAAATGAAAATGAATCGGGGAGAAATTATTATTACCTTGTTTCTGTTTTTCCTGAGGGCGATAATGTAAAACAATTTTGATAGAAATCCAAACATTTTACAATTTGTCTATGTCACGCTTCTTGAGATTTCTAAGTAGTCTCGAGCCTTTTGCTTGTGAAATAAAAACAGCTGGGATTTTTAGTCGTTTTAAAGATGAGACGGAAATTTTTCCACAGTCCAGAGACCAAAATACAAGAGAAAATGGGTGAAGGAAATGGACAGAGAGTGTGTAAAATGCAAAAGCTTTAGTGTGAATGAGAAATAATTGTGCACTCGATACTTGAGACTCGTGCTGTGTTCTGTTTTGAGTTGTGAGTTTTGTGTGTAGATAAGAAAAGAGTAAACGATAAACGAGTAAAGCCAAGTCAAGTAAAGAGAACGAGGAAAACAAATGACGCATTTATTTATTTGTGTATTGATAAATGTTCACCATTCACCATGTTGCGCCTCCACAAAACATTGGACGTTTAAGACAAACAAATTTTCCATTTTCCATGTCCAACGCAACATACAACCCAGAGATAACACAAAAACACAGACTTAGACAACAGACAAAACAAGAGCGATGAGTCATTTTAATCCTTTTCCAAACAGAGATTAAAACGAAACTAGAGCAAAACGAAGAAATATTTTATGTTTCTTCCTCTTTTGACTGTTTCCACTGCACTTAACACTTACCAGGATTTTCCTTGTAAACAGATAAAAATTTGTCGACGGTCGTTATTTTTATCAGCTGTTTAATTATTCATGATTTTTATGCGGATTCCACTAAAACAAAGTGACTTGACGGATCAGAAAAATTTTTCCGGAACAGAACCTGTACTATAGTAATAGGGATTCTCAAAGTCTGATAAGTGCAATGGCGTTCAAGTTTGACAAAATGAAAAGGGAATTGCTAGCAATGTAAATCAAAATCAGAAACTTGCTTCAACTCAACGCCGCTTGTTTAATTTGTCATCAGGAATTTTCCACATTGGTGAAAGTTTGTCTCCTGTCAATATGTTGGCATTGGTGTGTAAAAACTTCACAAAATTAGTCGTAAAAGTTAAAAAAATTAATTCTGATGCCCTGCTCTGTTTTATCCAGTCTTACTTTCCCCATTCATATTATGCTTGAAAGTTTATGGTCGGTACCAGTTCTACAGCATAAAATGCAAAATTACAGTCCTTTTGAATCTATATATAAACCAAAAGGGGCTTCATATGAAATGTAATGGATTTTTATGGTTGATTTGGCTGGTTTAAACTTCTTCATTTTACATTGACCTCGACTTGAAACTTCATAACTCGAAAACTCGAAACTCAAAACGCATTCAAAGAACTAGCTTTAAGCAAAAAATCTCGGCTAACTTTTGATTATTTTCACATGTGCAAACGTGTGAAATTGTTGGAACCCAGAGCCCGGATTTTGATAAACTTGAAAAATACTACAATGCAATTCGTGGAATTATTGATGACATTGAAATGAGATGCAGACATTCTACACCAGTGTTTCTAATATTTTTGAACAGTTTTCAATGTATACTTCATTCGTCGTGTCAGGCTCTATGTTATAGTCATTTTAATTTTATTTATTATTTATATAGCACAACATAAATAATCTCAGTTATCCAATTCATTTCATTTAACACTGATTTGATAAACATTATTAAATATTTCAAAGTAAAGAGAATTATTGGTATATTAAAATAAACAGTAGAATATTAAAACATTCAAAAAGTGAGACTAACGACTAACAAAAAAAACATTAAAACTACATTCAATATTTTTGATGGATTTGCATAATAATTTTTGGAAAAAATTGACAGGGGATTGCTTTTGTTTTTAGAAACTTCTTTGGTTTCTTTCAGCCAATAATATTTAAATTTGCAAACATAATGATAATTCATAAATCATAAAAAGTTATAATAAAGTTATTACAGAGAATTTAATAAAAAATTCAGTTATTTGAAAAATTGTATCAAGAAATCAAAGCACATAATAATTAATAATAATAATATTTTATAATATTTCCCAAGAGTACAAATTATTTAGTATTTTGTCTTGGACCTATCAACTCGACAAACATAAAAAGTGTACTCATTCCCTCTTAATCTTGTAAGTGAGGTTTTCCATGAGTTGAAGAGCATATTTTTCACTGACGGAAGACATTGACTTTTCTATTTCACTTTTGTTGGAATGCCGCGGAATTAAATGTACCGTTAAATTTTTCAAATCTACAACAGAACCAAATTAAAAAAAATAACAACAGCATTATGTCAAATGATATAATGCACAAATTATAATAATTTTAATATTCTCATATTCTCATATTTTTCGTTACCGGATATTTGACATGAAAATTTTTTCAAATTTTTACCTTTCAGATTCAAAATAGAGGCATTTTCCCTCGTTGCCTTCCACTCTGATTTAGGAATCTGCACTTGAGATCTTGCCAGTTTCAACGATTTTTCAGCAATGATCAAATGACGGAGACGTTTGCACTCTTCTTTGGAAATTCCAGTGATACATGAATCAACAGCTTGGTCATTGCTACAGTAAGGATCTACATTAATGTGCAATTCCAAAGTGTGGAGTTTTTTCAAATGAGTCCAGATCGCCTTGCCCACTTCAGGAAAATTTTCTAGTCCTTCTTTATTGTAACTTCCTCCACAAATTTTTAAGTTCTTCAGATTTGGACAAATGGAATTTATCTGAGCAATGGAATTTTTATTCATCCTGTCTCCTGGAACATGAAGAGTCTCCAAAGATGGAAAAGAATGCATAGCGCCCAAGTTTGAAAGAGCAATTGTCCAGGGAAGCTTCAACTCTAATTTAAAAAAAATAAAAATTGATAAATCAAAACGTCATTGAGAGAAAGTATAACTTTGACAAGAACATCAAGAGTCAATATCAATACTATTTAATCAAAGATTTTAACTATTTAATAACAATGTAATAATATTATTATACTCAAAATGTTTGTACCAAGAGTTTTGAGAACTGGAAAAATTTCCGTGATATTCATTCCATCAGGCAAAAACTTCTCATGTCTAGCGCTGTTAATATTCAAGCTGGTGAGTTTGCTGAATGTTGGAAGTTGAAGCTTACGTAGAAATCCGAATGAAGTCATGTTCAATTTGGTCAAAGTATCTTTGCTGGATTCAAAGAGGTTGGAGATGAAAACTGTAGTTTCTTGCCAAATATTTTTAAATTCGTGGGTGCTTTTCCCACTTAATTCCAGTTCCTCCAGTTTAAAAATCGGAGGAGTCGTACATTTTTCCTTGACGGTGGACAAAAATTCAGGAGTTAAGTCTATTGCAGCACATTGGAGAAGCTCAAGTTTTCCAAGTGAATGGAGAAAGGAAAGGTCTTGAATTGGTACATGCCGACCACGCCATCCACGAAATAATTCAATTTTCTGTAAATTAACTGCTGCATTAAGAATATCAGTGATGATTTCACTTTGTTTTGTAAAAGAGGATTCAGCAAGATGAATAACTTTGAGGTGAGGAAGTCGAACTGCTTCAGAATTTGAAGTTGTTGTTGGAAATAGCTGAATTTTTGATGCGATAGTTTTAGGTGAAAATTCCAAACCAAATTGCTGAAGATTTGGTAGTTGATTTAAGAACAATTTCCGTAATTCCTTTCTCAGTTGGATGAGTTCAGCATCTTCCATAATACACTTCATTCCCAATATTAGACATTTAATTCTTGATCCATGGTCTGTAATTAATTTAATCCAATCCTCGTGTTCAAAGAATGATTTCTCAACTTGCTCAAAGCGAAGACGAGAAAATGGAAAATTGGGTGAGTGTTCAAAACATTTGATTAAACTCTTGAAGCTCCTTTTGTTTGTCCCTTTAATTCGCAGCTCGTTGTTGACCTTGTAACACGCAAATTGGAGTTCAACACCAGCATTACACTGTAATATTTCACTAGCAACTCCGTTCCATCGACGACTGACAAGTCTACAGCCAAAAAGATCCTGATCACTCAAATTTTTGAGGACTTTCATCACCATCTGCAAACCACAACAAAAATTATTATTGTTATTAAAACTTTTGAATTAAAAATGCGTAATATCATTATCATTGATATTTTTTATAAAAAATGTTATTATTGACTATTTTATGATTGCTTCAGAATAATACAAATGACAAACCGCATTTATTTTTGCTAATTATTTTTTTACCTCTGGTGGCAAATCATCAAAGGATTTTTTAATCTCAACTTGTCTGTCACTCACAGGTTTTGTTTCCTTTTTCAGCTTCTTCTCCACTGGTCCTTCTTTATCTTCAACAGCAATAATTTTCCTAACAGATTTATTCTTCTCAGATGTTGATGAGCTTGCCTCCTTTGACTCACTCTAATGAGAACAATAATAATTAGCATTATTTCAAGCCTTGATCATTATAAGTACAAAAGTGTTTATCAAAATATTTCTCATAATTCATATACATTACATAATATAAATTCAAACAAAAAACTTACCCTTTTTACTTGCTTCTTTCTCCCCATTTTCCTGTGTCCAAGAATACTTTGTAATCACAAATCACAAATGCTGATGTTTTAAACAAGTTCTCCTATTAATTTAACAACCAGCTTGGAAAAAAGGATAAAAATTAACAAACTGTCGACCAATTCAAAGATTTCCGTTTTATTCGTTTTTCACTTCTCAATTTACGTTTGCACGTGAATTTCACTTTGAACACTGCGGCTCATTTCAAGGGAATCTCCAAGGCGTAGAAATCACGAACAAAAATGAACTAATTAGCATGAGCAAATTTTAAAGTATCGTAATCTAAGTAATTGAAATTATTTTGAATATGAGGTTAATTTCAGCCAGTGTAAAGGTTAAATATTTGCTTAATTACTTTTGTTCCAATAATAACAATAATTTTTACAATAACTGATAATTGATAATTCATGACGGTTTTAACAATTTTCTGCACTATTTGTGTATCGTCCTTTTGAAATATTCTGACGCCACTTAGAATTTTGCAGCATGAATGACGACTACTGTATTGAAGATGAATTGATATGCAGACGAAAATCTAGTGTAACGTGATACCAGACGGAAATATCTTGTCAAAATTAAAAGCCAACATTACGCAAAACGTAATTCATCGGAACAAATATTAAACTGCAACAACTATAATTTTTATTCACTGGTGACTAAAATTATCGTAGCCATTTAAACTATCTGCATAATTTTGTGTGTAACTCGGACTATAAAAATTATCACCAGGGGAACGAACTCCAAAACTTGGCTCCTGATTGTAATCAAATTCATGATCATATTCGGGTCCGTAACCGAAACGGTTTTCATAATT
>JAQGBH010004907.1:0-15552 GCA_034698265.1 Sminthurinus aureus
AAAACTTTTTTGATCTATCTTTTTCCATGTCATGTACATATGTGTTAATATGTAAGTAAGTACACAGTTCACGAAGTCCACCACTAGATGCTGTAAATACGAAATGGGCTCATTAGTCTGCACAAACTAAAAACGTAACAAGGACGAAGAACACACAACATTTTTGTTTTAGGAAAAGACAACGGAAATTTAATTTTAACATCAACTTTAAACACATTGCATAATAAAGTTAAAAATCCTCAATTCATGACGATTTTATATCGCCTTGAATTGAGGATTTTTGCTGCTTTAGACTCCTTAAGCGAAGCTGACTACCGAAATCAAGTCTGCCTAAGTCTGTCTGTTACAGTTTTCCTACCGTAAAGTTCTTACAAATTCTCAACATAATAAAGGCGTCCTCTTTTTTGAAAAATTTCCCGCTAGATGGCGTCACCGTCGAGGTACAAAAATTTCCCGCTAGATGGCGCCACCGTCGAGTTACAAAAATTTCCCGCTTTTGGTGCCAACTCGTCGACGCTAAGCGCACGCAATTTTTACAGACAGACGGACGGACACGACGATTTAAATATTCCAAAATTCAGCTTCGCTTCATAAAAGCTAGAAGCCAAAAAAACGGAGCATTGTTTCGGCGAAGAAATTGGCTAAAGCCTTGAAAACTTGAAGACTTGAAGATTGTATAAACATTTTAAACTCGGCTCGTTTCCGGAGGGTTAAAATTAGGTTAAAAATTGCACACACACGTAAAAATTTTGTGTTTTCTGTTTTCAAAGCTCAAAGTCTCTGTTCTCTGATCTTTGATACAGATGCATAATAAAAATTAAAAATTTTCAATTTTCAATTTCCAATGCCTCTTAACGCTTAACGTTTAACGTTTAAAGACAAGGGAAAGTTTAATCACATGATTTTTGTAGTTGATTTAATTTTGATGTAGGTATAATGAGTGAATAGGAAAACAAAGGGAGGTTTGATGAATATTCATGTTTAAATGGCGTGTTACAATTTACAATGAACAATGAATCAGGAATAAAGAACCAGGAAGGCCATTCTGGTTCTTCCCTTGTTTCGGATTTCCATTTGATATTGTATTAAATGTAACATGAACTGAATGAGCTGAATGGAGCGTGTATTTGTATTTGCATAGAGTAATGAGACCCGTTCAACATTGACTAGGGGGAACAAATGACTCCTCTCATGCTCAAAGCTCAAAGCTCTAAGCTATATTCTCAACACTAACAAAGTACACAATGGGGAATTCCTATTACATTCACTAATTAGTCCATGTTTTCCTACAACAAACCTAACACAGGCCAGAGAACACAGAACACAGAACACAGAACACAGAACAAAGAATAAAACTGAACAAATTACATGATGCTTCGGATTTCAGATTTTCCACAGACTCAAAACTCAAGATTCAAGTATCAAATATTATCACCCCAATTTCTCCAACTTTCCCTGGAGGAACAAGCTGCAGAAATGCAGAAAGAAGGAGCCGGGAATTATGGAAATTAAGGATCAACTTACTCCACTTTTTTGTATACTATTTCCAAAGTTGTATTGTTACAAGCTGCAAGTTGAAAGTTGAAAGTTGAAAGTCGGAAGAGTAGGGACAACTGACAACTTTTACTTATACAACAGAATCTTATTCGTAACTCGCAGCATTTGCAGACAAAACACTTGGAATTTAGAATTAAAACCATCCCAGTTTTCCCATAACACATTATGCATAATCCGCATCATTAACATTAAACCAAGAGACAAGAAAAGTGCAAGTCTTTTACTTTCCATTTTCCATGCAAAAAAACTGTGATTTCATCACAAGTGAAATTGGAGCCGAAACGAGTTGATGAGAAATGATAGCAGAGAAAAAAGAGTGAATCAACCGAGCACAATTTGAGAGTTGTAACCTCATAAAAAGGATGGCGGCGACTAAGACGGAGACCAAGACAATGACACAAGTCAAAGTCAACCATCAGCCTCGAAGACTCAAGGACAACATGTTGAAACTTGAAAGTGGGTATCGTTTTAACACGTACATACAAATTACGCCTGTGTACAGTGTACAGATTATAGATATAGCAACTTATAATGATATAGTGTGAGCAAAGGAAAGTCAGTTCAATACTCATTTGACAGTCGGCCTAGTGATCCGGAAAAGTAACAAGAGTTGTACATTGTGGAATTAAAATATATGTCAAGTTTTCTTCCCATTTTCACTATCAATTCCGGAAACGAAACCAACCCCGAAACCAAAGTTTCAGCAGACTAAAATCAAGAATCAAGAATCTAGAACTTAGATTTCCAGCGACTTTCCTTTATTCCTTGTTCATTCCCTTTCTAAGAAAATGAATCAAGAATCAAGAATCAAGGGGACATGACGTTTTTGCTCATTCCCAAGAAAAGCCGAAATGAAGTCGAGTGTCGAGTGTCGAGTGTGGAGCGTTCCAGAGCAGAGCACAGAGTATACGAGTGCATGATACTGACGTTGATGGTTATTGTTATTACCATGTTCTATGATGATGACTTGGCTAGACTCGACTCGACTTTACTGGATTCGACTAGACTAGACTAGACTTGACTTGACTTGACTACTTTATGATATCATGTCTTATGCCGTATGTTCTGCTCTACTCCTCTTTTCCCTACATAAATAGCTTCCTTAACCCCAAAACTACTCCAAAATTACAGCCTCTTCTATGCTCTGTACACTACACAATATCTGACACATGATTTTTCTAAGAAAACACACAAAGTTGCAAAAACATGAAACGCTCCACGAAATTTGTTATACTTTTTCCTTCTACATGTTTCTGTATCAAGTTCCAGCTTCTAGATTCTAGATTCTAGATTCTAGAAAAATAAACCCAAAATATATTTGTATATGCAGCTCTGCAATTTCTATTTATATATTTATACAGCTACAGATGAGACGCCACGGAGATAAAAGTCAATGAAAATATGATAAAAGTCAAGTACTTGAGGAGGCGAAAATTATCCTCATCATCATCTCACTCTGCATGATGCATCATTATCATTTCCCTTCCATTTCTTTGGTATACCATATTTTTTATCACGTCCCAAATCCCAAATCTTGGCTTTAAAAAAGTCAGTTGGAGATGCACTTTTTTTCAATTTCACACCAGTAACGAGTAACGAGTTACCAGTTGCACATTTGTACAAAGTTTCTTAGAAAAAAACGACAAACTGCAAAGTACCAACAGCAACGCAATGACAACAAATGAAACACAATGACTAACTTGTGGGATAAATGGGTAGGGAAAACTAGAGAAAAAATGGAAAAATAACCAAGCAGATCATATGATGAATCAATAATAATTTTTTACACAAAATACAATTCTAGTTTTACACTAAGGCTGGAGATTGGAGGTTGGAGGTTGGACTCGGCTGGTTGCATCAAACATGCATGTGCATCTGCATAAGCTGTGCTTTGTGGTTTGTGCATTGTGCATTGTGTATACATATAGAAAATACGACTCATTGAATCTATGTATAGAAAATAGAAAAGGGGATAAAATGGAATGAAATAAAAAGAGACATGAAAATATCACACAATTTCCACGGTACATGTGTCTTGTTAAATACAGCAAAGCGAAGCGGGAAAGTCGTTAGAAAACTGAGATCGTAGAGCTTAGAGCTGCGAGTATAGATATAGATGGATGGATGGATGTGTGTGCAGGAGGTAGTTGAGTTGAGTTGAGATGTGATGAGATGAAATGTCTATCAATGTCAAGTATAAATTGAAGAGTGTCTGTAGTCTGTAGTCTGTAGCGCAAATGTGGGGAATATTTGTATATTTGTATATTGAATAGACTGTGAAGAATTATGACGTGTTTGTCACTTAACTGTGTACATAATTGCATAAGGACATGCATAACATTTATACTCCATACCTTCAAAAAACACAAGACACAAGACAAAACAAGCAAACGGCAAGGCGACAAAATTGAGTTGAAATTGGGAACGAGTAAAATGAAGAGATAAAATGAGGAATGACTGACTGACTGGGAGTCAAGACGAGAGAAAATAAATGTTGTGTATTTATTATTATTACCCCGTGTCTTCATTTCATTTCCTCTCATTCCGTCTCATCCATATAATACACCAAAGCAGTAAGCACAGAGACAGAGACAGAGAGTTGCTTCAATATGCAAAATTCAAAGCTGTTTTCATTCTCTCATTTTATGAGCTACCAAGTCTCGGAGTATGAAGTAGCGAGGAAATGCTGAATATCCCAGTCATTCTGCACATTTGCATTTGTTTTCCCAATTCCAACTCCATTCCCATTCGCAATGACATTCCACAAGCCAAAGTTAAAAAGTGATTAAAAAATTTAAAATCCAATTTTACAACGCTTACTTTACGAGCAGCCGTTCAACATCCAACACTGAACGTTCAACACTGAATAATGCTCGCTGTCTGTTCTGTGCTTAATGCTCCAAATTTTGCATGGAGCACCCAACAAAACTCTCAAATTGTGAAGATCAAGATTCTACTCAACACTTGAGACTAGAGACTAGAGTCTTGAGACGATAAAGCAAAGGAGCCGACTATTTTGCTCAATATTGTTTGTCTCCTCACACTTTCCTTAATCCCCAAGTTTCTAGATTCTAGATTCTAGATTCTAGTTTCTAGAACCGAGAACTGGGAAAAATAGGGTAGAGTTGGTCATATGATGTTTGTGTATCAATGTGCATCTCGTAATTCTGTGTTGGGTGTTCAGTGTGTTGGGTGTTGAGAGGACATGGAGATGGAGATGGAGAGAGATGCAATGTCAACTTGAGGATGACAATGAAATTAATGACCTCTGACTTCTTTCCTCTCCCTCTCTTCCCCCTTTTTCCAAACGTAAAAGTCTGTTCCTTGTCCAACGTTCAATGTGCAGTACAGTGAAGAGTGTTGAGTGTTGAGCGTTGAGCGTTGAGCGTTCAGTGTAATAGACTCTTCATTTGCCGATAGTCAAAAAATTTTATGAGGATCATAAAACAAAAGCCATACATAAATATCTACATTCTACATGACACATAATACTTACATCAAATAAGGAAGTATCCCGTCAAAACTGGGAGTGATGTGCGCTGCAAAACTTGCGTCCTTTCCCAAGTCTTTCAAGTTGATGCTTGATTCTTGATGCTTGAGTTTCTTTGCAAATATTATACGTCAATTTATTTAATATTCACCACCGTTTCAATTTAAATCCACTATTTACAATATCCTTGCCGTCAAATTTGCTATGTTTTCAATAGAAAAGTTGTTTTAAACGGTGTATTTCATATCTTGATCCGAGTTACACATGACACAGGGCAAAGTATTAGAGTAAAGTGCTTATGTTACACTATAATATCAGCATGACATGATACGTAACAAATCGTTGATCGTTCCAATTACAGCTCTCCGCTGACAAAGTAAGGGATTTTCTTTCTGTTGGATAATAATAATTGCACCCAAAACTGGGAAAGTAGTGGTAATAACCATTACAATCCCATTAATACACGAGTCACTCTTCACTCTTCCAGTTTCAAGTGGAGAACGGGACACAAACTAGAAATTTCACTCACTATCAACTGTCAACTGTCAACTCACAAGTCACAAGTCAGTTTTCAGCTTTTGTAGATTGTGCACACTTTATTATTATTAATATTAATATTTTCTGACCTACCCAAAATTCCTCAATATTCAATGCTCAATGCTCAATGCTCAATATTTGATGCACATTCATCCACATACTTTTCCGCCTCCTCCTTTTTCCTATCTCTGTTTATTATTTAATATTATTTATTCCGGAATATTTAATCCATTCCACGTCAAAATTAGAATGTAGAATTAGGAATTAGGAATCTTGAATATTTTAATAAAGTTGTTGAATAAATTTATGATGGCTTCATCAAAAATCCCTTGATTTGTCTGTCTTGATCTTTGTCGTTCTATTTTATTATTTATTTTAGGTGCGTGCCTAAGCTATTTTTCTCCTTCTCAATTTCTTGTTAATCTGTAATCTTAATTCTCCCTCGTCCTTTTCTTTTCTCTCGTGTCTTAGCTAAAATTTTCCAGCTTGCTCCTTGCTCCTTGTTTGTTGTTGGTTCTGCGTCATTGTGCACGTCTCACGGTTCAAATTTCACATTTCAACATCCCACCGTCATCAATAACTCTTAAATACGAATACGAATATGAATATGAAAGGAGCGGAGTGACAAAGTGAGCGTATCGTATCACTCTCTGGATTTGTTGTGAATGTTGCTGTTGTTCAATTCCCAACTCAATTCAACTGATTAATGCCGAGTCACACCGTGGAATTGGAATTATGGGATTAGAATCAGAATCACAATGGTAAGTGTACAAAATACAAAATACACTCCAAAGACAAAGTCACAGATATCACCAAAACATGGATTTTTCATATAGTGCTTCAACAAACAGTTTTTTACTCGGGGTTTCTTTATTTTATTAATGAATTCACAACTCACAATTCACAATTCACGATTCAACATTCAACACTCTACACTCACAATGAATGTGTTTGGGATATTTTTGCAAATATTTTGAAAATATTCATAAGTTTTATGGAAAAAATGGGCTGTTCCTTTTTAAATAACTCTCGAGTCTCGAGTCTCGAGTGTATAATTACTGCAGATTTTGATCTGATGACTGGTGACTGGTGACTGAAAAAATTCGGCAAGGAATCTTAAATTACGGATGATGAATCACATTCACAATACACAACTTTGTGCCACGAAACGTAAGAAGGTAAAACAAATGTGTCGTGAAGGAAAAAACAGGGTTTATTTTTCACGATAAGAGTTTCCAAACTCGCACAATTTTAATCCCGTTGACAATCTACAATTGACCAGCAAAAAGTAGTACACTTGTAATTTATTATTTATGGTTTAAATCAATTCCGCGTTGTTTTTAAAAACTTTGTTCAACTGTTCAATTGTTGGTTGTTGGTTTTGGTTTTGGTTAGAAAATGTAAACACTGAAAAGCGAAATTTCAACAGTTTTTGCTACTGGATTTTTCTACAGTTTAGATTTTAGATTTTAGAGTCAACACATTAAAATTTATGTTGGATGAATTTGATGGACTTGAGAGACTTGAGAGACTTGAGAGATTTGGAAGGAGCATTAAAAAACTGGGAGCTTTTGTCTAGTTTGTCTTTTGAATCTTGGGAATCCGAATCTTCTTTTTTAGAATCCGAATTGGAATCCACTTAATCTGACAGTTTAGAGTTTTACCAAAGTCACTAATGCAAGTTGAGTCATGTCAACAATCCAAAGAGAAGAGGAAGAAGAATGAGATTATTTGGAGGGAGATGAGACAAATGGATGGAGAATGAGATTCACCTGGGTTTTCTTTTATCTTTTCAATCTTCTTGGCTTGACTTGACTTGGATTGGCTTGGCTTCCTCTTCTTCTTCTTGAGTTGTTAAATAACTTTTTGTCATAAACTAAGAGAATGGATTTGCTGCACTTTGCACTTGATTTTACTTGAGACTCGAGACTCTTGATTTAAGATTCAAGACTCAAGACTCAAGTCTGAATGTCAACTGAGTCTAGATTCTAGATTCTAGATTCTTTGGTGATGACAAGTCAGAAGCCAGGATTTTTCCGCGGTGGCTCCGTGATTCTAATCGTTGAATCAGCGGTACACACTCAAACTGACTACTCACTCCGAGTCAAACAAACAGAACAGTCTTCACTTTGCTCAGCTCAACTCAACTCAGCTCAGCTTGTCTCGTGGCGATGTTTCTCCAACGGCAGAGACCAACTCAATGAAGTAGCAAAAGGAAAAATACCGCTTCTTCACTCTCTACTTTACCAACTTGCCCCTCTCTCTCTCGCTCTCTCACTCGCTCCTTCCCTCACTTCTCCATTCTCCATTTTGCCACAACCACAATAGATTCACTCTCACTCCCTTCTTTTGGCTTCCCTTTTGCTCAGCTTTTGCTTCTGTCCTTTAAATCTTTAAATCTTTGTACCTCCGGAATACGGAACACGGAACAGAGAATGGAAACAAGTATGCACTTTTCCCATTTTTACTCAAATCTCATTCAAAGCTCAAAGCTCAAAACTTATTGTAAAAATGAGTTGTAATTAATCAAATTAAAAAATTAATCATATTAGTTAGTACCTGCATTCAATTTGTGTGAAGAATAAAGCTGACTATATTGACTATCTGACACACTCTTTGCTCTTTGATTTTTGCAGTTTGTAACTAATATGACAATAAGAGACTGCACAATTGAATTGCACAATAAAATGTACATGTTTCTCCATTCTTCATTCTTCATTCTAGATTCTACAATTGACAATAGCATGTGGAAAATGTGCATCTCTCTCAATTTTTGATTCCTGGTTTTTAGTTACATGGTTCATGATAGATATATCAGATTTCTAATGTGTATAAATTAATTATCAATCCGCGAGAAATTCACACCGTGCTCCACTTCTAATCAAGGCAATCAAGAGTCAAGAGTCAAGAGTCAAGAATCGGGAAGGAAGAGCAATTAAGCATGTGATGAACTTGTCTTCAGTGTTCAATGTTCAAGCCTCATCTTACCACAGACCTCCGAACTCCGAACTTACAACTCGGAAGCATATTCAAGTTTTCAGTTCAAAACCCTTCTTGTATCAAGCACCAATAATCTAGAATCTAGAATCTAGAATCTTTAACTTGATAATAAGTTTTTGAGACTGATGGAAAGATGCGGATATTTGCTATCTAGAATCTAGAATCTAGAATCCAGAATCTAGAATCCAGAAAGAAGACTGTATTTTGCACTAGAAATGCTCAAGTTGATGGTTGATCTAGTCCCTTTCCTAACGACGATTTATTCCAACGAAAATCCGAAATGGAAAAGCTGGAATTAAAAGATTCTGCTTCCTTTTGAGTTTTTGAGTTTTGAGTCTTCATTCATGATTTTTGATTTTCGAGTACTCGGAGAAAAATCAAAGACGTTTGGCTTTTATCATATGTGGGCTTCATCTTGAGTCTTGAGTCTTGATTCTTGAGATCTTGAGAGTTTCAAGTCTCAAAAACTCTAAACTCCAAACTCTCAACTGTAGATTGTAGATTGTGGATTGTAGAATGTGGATCGAAAACTCAAAGTGGATTTGCTAGTAGACAACTCAGAAATTCTTGGATTCTTGGATTTTTGGATTTGGAGGACATAAAAAATTGGAAAGAGAAAAACTGTTATTCTTTTTTAACAAGTCACAAGTCACGGATGTTTTTTTTGTTCTTTTTAAAACAAGGATTTGGATGGATTTGGGACATTTTGCCTTTTGTCCTTTGTCTCCTTGCTTTAAAATCACATAATATCTTTTAATGTTATATCAAAGAATTCACATCATTACTGCTCTAAACCCTTTACCTGTTTCCGCATACACTCTTTTTATTTTTAACATTTTCCTCATCTTAATGGGCAAATTTTCATATCCTTAAATAATCCGTAGTCCATAGTGATGCATAGTACATAGTTTGAGAGAACAAGAAGCAACCACTCGTGTACCTTGTACATTGTACATATACACAAATCACCTTCATTGTTCCTTTTATTTGTTTTTTCAAAAATATCTTTCTTTCTGGCGATACAAAAGAAAAGTAGAGAAATACGGGCAGAAAAACAACAAGAAGAATGAGAAGAGTAAACTAGTCCAAATCTTACAAAAAAAGAATCCTTTTCTTTGTCTTCTCCATTCTCCATTCTCCATATTTATTAAAGAAGCTCTCAACTCTCAACTCAACTCAGAGACTTGCCATTAAAATTACACCTAGTTCTAGTTATACTCCGTACTCTGGCTCTATACGCTGTTTTATATATTATGCGTCTCATTTGTTAACACATGCAAAAGTAGGGGGAATTTCATGTAGAATTCACAATACACAGCTCCAACTCGAGACTCGAGACTCGAAACTCGAGAATTCTGAGGAACGAGGAAAAAGGGAAGCTCATGAGAGCAACTATAAACTAGAAGCTACAAACTCCAAACTCGGAACTCGAAAGAATTTTCTCAGCCTCTTTATCAAGGAGGAAGGAAGAAAAGGAGGAAAAGAGACGCAAACCTTGTGCTTGTGCTTGTACGTGGTAAATTTGCAAAGGAACACCGTGAAATTTGGGTCTGTCACCGCATGTGTGTGCATCATCTATTATTTCATTCATATACATTTTACTCTGTACATTCTACATTCTAGATTCTACATTCTAGATATATTTATGCACATGTGTGCACTTGAGCACTACACGTGTGCTTTGTGCTTTGTGCTTATTTCTGTTTGCCTACCAACACCTTTGTTTGCTGGACTACAACTACGAGACGTGGTAATTTGCAATGAGGGAAGATGGAGAAATTGAGCCATTTTCAAGTCTCAAGTCTCTAGACTCCAGACTCAAAACTCAAGACTCGAGACTCGAGATGAAATACCCCACTCGCACCCGCACTCACAATCTGACGTAATTCTCTCACTCTTGTCCGTACTAAATTTATTCCAGCAGTTTTTCTCCACTCTCGACGCTCGACGCTCGACCCACCATAATAATATATAGCACAAACGGAGTATACCTACAGAACAAATTTAGAATCTAGAATCTAGAATCTAGGCCCAATTTAAATCGACTGCATATGGAGAATGGAGAATGGTGGATGGAAAACATACTGTCAAGTTTGGGTAATGTGCTATATCCACTTCCCATTTCCATTTCATATGCACAAGGCGTGTATAAAAATTATACGCCTACTCTGTGGACTTTTACCTGGATTTTCCAGCAAAGGGAATGGGATTTTTTATGCAGTGTGAAATATTAGAGTTTAGAGTACATTCGCACTTTTTCCTTTTTAGAGCTGTGAGCTGTGAGCTTTGAGTCTTGAGTCTTGATACTTGAGATTCGAGAATGGAGAATGGAGAATAACAATCGCGGTGAAAAGTATTTCAAAGGATTGCCGTGATAAAATTAATTGAAATGCACTTTTACGTTTTGATACCGCTTTTTCAACCAATTAAAGTGGCCGAAGCTGAAAGTAATAATTAATAAAGTTGACTCGAAACTTGAAACTAAAAGCTTGTGCTGATTAAGGTTTTATCAGCGTTAATCGTTTATCGTTCATGCGCTGGATGTTGAATGTTGAATGAGCCGGACTCCTGTTTCTGTTTCTGTTTCTGTTTCTGATGCTGATGTTGATTTTGCTTGTGCTTGTAGATTGTAGACGTCATATCGATGATTGATTGCCTAATTGATTGATGAATTCATGATGTAATTAATTTGATGATGAAGTACTTGTTGACGTAATTGTTTATCACCATTTAAACGGTATAAAAGCCGGATTTCTCTGTGTATTTTTCACACTCTTCATCAGTTCAGTTGCGCTTGGGTGAAGGAAAAACTAATTATTATTGTATAATTTTTTGGTGTGCAAGTCGAGTAAAAATTCCAAAAAAATACAATGGCTTCTCTATTAAATAAACTGGCATCAATTGCCTTCCTCGTCTTTTCCCTGTTCAGTTTGAGCAGCTCTTTTATCTCAGAAATGCAGATTCGCGAGGGTTACGGCGAGAATCTGGCAGGAAATATTTACACATTCCGTCATTCCGTTCCAGACACGACACAATTCAACATCACTGATTTCAAACAGGGCTGTGCCAAAGGAAGGTGAGTGTCGAGTATAAAACAATAATAAAACAGGAAAATTAAATAAATCTTGACTATTTTTAATAATTAAAATTGGTTCCTATTTTTAAATCCATCCAGTTGGAAAGCGTACAGTGAGAAATATTACGTTGGCACCGTATACAGTTGGGACGTGACCAGTTTGTCCTGTCCCTCTACCCTCTACGGGGCAATGCCATTCGGGTCCTTTCGGTTCCTCGCCTCGGGCAACACCAGTCAAGACGGCGTGAGTCTCTACACGGACGAAAATATCGAAGGTCGGGAGATCTACATCAGTCGATGGCCCTTCGGAGGAGTCACAATGCCCGTCAAAAGTATCGCCTGGTCCGGATCAACCAACTTTACATTTTACGAAGGGACCAATTTTGATGGCAAATATGCCTGTGTTCGACCAGGAAGTTGGTACTACGGCGCGGAGCATGAGGACAATATTCAAGAGCGCTATAATCTCACCACAGTTGGATCCGTGTTAAAAGGCTGTGTGGATTATTTGAGTGACAGAGAAATTAACTTGATGCGAGCGGAGTGGGAACAATACAAAAACTAATTCCAAATCCTGTATTTTCTACTGTATTTAAAATTTACGCCTTTTAAGTTTTGTAATTTTGTATTAAGTATTCATGTTTAATATTTATGTCCAAGTGGAATAAAAATAAAGAAAATCAAACTAGACAAGAATAATCTAGGATCCACGTGTGATATTTTTTAAACTTGATGGGTGGTCTGTGAATTTTGGTTGTGTAATAGAATCAAAACAAATCTCATTATTTCTCATATTTCCGGCTAATTTTTCAACACGTGTAATTCCCAATTCCTAATTTGTTGTCCTGTTTTGAGTTTTAAGTTTTGAGTTTTGAGCTTTGAGTTGTTGAAATTCACTTAGTCTCGTGTATCCTGTTACTAATTTAATCAATTCTTAGCAGTTTTCTTCAAACTTTCTCCGAATTTTACTATCGGTTGTTTTTGTTTTGTCTGTATATTCTGTCGAATGTCAAATTGTTCTTAAACTCTCCTTTAATTTGATTAAGATTCCGAGGAAAATTAACCTTCCGTTTACCAAAGCACATAATATTATATAAGCACAATAAAACCATTTTGACTTTTGAGCTTTGAGTTTTGAGTGGAGTGCAAGTTTGAGAGGATCGTGGAAAGCGGTGCCTTGTGCCTTGTGTAATTTACTCTTTCTGACAATTCCGTGTTTCCTATTTTGTACAACACAAAACACAACTCGTGCACTTTGTACTTTATAAAGTACTTTGTGACAGGAATTTGCCCTTATTAACCTTTTCAAGTACCAGTACTCCCAAGTTCAATTTCATTGATCATTGATCATTGATCATTCATCAAAAATTATATGTGCACGTGAGGTAGTTGAAATTATTTAGTAGGAGAAAATTACTTGTTTTTAGTTTTGAAACGCAACAACAAAATATAAATAAATTTATAATGAAGAGGACAACGTTAAAATGGTAGAATACTGAGAGAAAATTTAACGTTAGTGAGCTTTGAGCTTTGAGCTTTGAGCTTTGAGGCATTCAGAAGAAAATTGTCTCTTGTTGTTGTTTTGGAAAAGTGTTTTAAAAAAACTTAGAGCACTCATTTTCCTAGTTTTCTCTGCCTTCTTTTCATCAACTTTGTTATGTTTTTTATGTTCAGAATATATAAAACTGTGTAATAGCCACACGCCACATTCAACATTCCACACTCATGAGCTCGTTCGTTTGTTTGTTCCTTGGTCATGGACTGCGAAATTGTATGAAAAAATCCAGCGATATGGAAAAAATTTGTGAAAAAATCATGAGGTAGACAGTAGACACAGAGAAAATCGCCCGTCTTTCTCCTGTATTCATAGTTCATAGATAATTCAATCTTTTTTATAGTGTCTAGTGTCTTGTTTCTAGTGTCGGATAAGTTTTGTATTCTGCTTTCTGTCCATTTTTGTTTTTGTGTGATTTTCTTCTTTTCACCCGTTTTTCCGATTCCCGTTTCATTAATATTGCACCGGTCGAAAATACTGCAGACTGTAGACTCTATACTTTAGAATGTACAGTGCAGAGTTCAGAGTGCAGAACCAGAAGTTCAATTTAATTTAATGTTCACTGAGAAAACCTGAGACATCCTATATGCATTAATACATTGTTTCTTGGGAACATGAGAAGCATAAAAAATAATATACAAGTTGAACGTTGCATGTGCACAGTGCACAGAGAATAATTTCTTGTTGCTGTGCTGTGAAGAATAAACATGGAGTGGATTGTCGATGGGTGTTTACAGTTTACAGCTGTTTCTATTGCTATTGTACTTTTCACGGTCGACTATGTAACTCGCTGGCTTGACCATTGACCATTGACGATTGATCATTGACCACGCTCATTGTTTATTGTTTGTGGATTTTGATTTGGGCTTTCAATACCTCATTTACATAATTTTCATACACACATACACAAAACAGTGAGCACAGCACAGGCTATGTGAATTGTAGATTGTACATTGTGCATGTATAAAAGGATTCAGGCAAACATGGGAAAATAAATCCCATGTGCAAATGTGCAACTGAGCAAATGAACAGACGAACAAATGTAAAGTCAAGAAATAATCTGTATACACTACACATGGTGTATAATCCTTTGGTAATGATATTAAATACTAAATACCACTTGACCAGAATCCATGTTATTATTATTCCGCTGATGACCAATGACAAATATCAAATATCAAATACCTAACAACGACAAAAAAAATGTACGACGTCATTGCAAAACACAAAACACAATGAACGGATATAAAATATAAATAAATACTTTGCCTTCTCCATTCTCAATTCTCAATTCTAAGCATAGCTAAAACTCAAACACTACTGTTTACTCATTACACATGAGCCTATGTTTTGAGTTTTGAGTTGTGTGTTTGGGATTTTGAATTCCTACACAGATTGTAAGCAGAACCATGACACAAGATTACAGCCAATATACGTATATGCTGTATATTGTGCATTGAATATTGTGTATGGATTTCCCCGACAATTCCAGATTTCAGAGGCATTTAAATATCATGTCATAAGTAATTCTTGATAATTATTAATTATTCTAAACAGCACATTATTCTTTTTACAACATGGCAAAAAAAATAAAAAATCTAAATCGTCAACAAGCAGGATTTTAAAACTCGCTTGATCCATATTTTTCATCAAGCGAGTTTTAGGGCATTTGTGCTTGTGCTTTAATCCCATCCGGATGGTAACCAATGGCAACATATGTTGTACACAAAAAGGAAACTGGTGAAAGCGTGCCAAGGAGGTTAATCAAATGACTTTTTTAATTAATTAAATATGTGAGCGGCTCTTCCGTGTTGTATATATATTCCCTTAGGTGTAGCTCTGCAACTTCCACTTCCTTAACTTCTTTTTGAATTATAGATTATAATTTAAAATAGAATTTTTAAGTGAGTTTTGAATTTTGAGTTTTGACTTTTGTCAACTGTAGCTCATACCGCATAAATTTTTCAACTCTATATTCTAGGGCCTATTTCACCATTTTGCAACTCTTCACTTTATATTTACATTTACATTTGTCTAATGTAAAATCGTCATGGAAATTAAATCACTTTTCAGATTTTTACAAGAAAATGCAAAGTGAAACAGGGCCCCAGTACTCACGTTCGTTTACGGGTGGCGCAATGAAACATTCATCCAAAAAAACATTCCCAACTTCCAATTTTCAAATGTCAGCCTTTCCTGTTTCCGGGTCACACTGGGGAACGGAACTGAGTATCGTATCATAAGTCTGGAAAAATACGCAAAAGTCCAGAGAAATCAGAGAAAAGAATTGAAATTCTTATTTACTTTCGGATTGGGAAATTGGTTCATTTTGTTCGA
>JAQGBH010004908.1:0-15550 GCA_034698265.1 Sminthurinus aureus
GCTTCTGCGTCGATTGGCGCTATTCCCAGGATAATTATTCAAAAATTCATAACAGCCAATTTGCACGTTGTGGCTCCGATGGGCCAAAAGAAAAGTTGTCGGAAAAGAAACGATCTTTAACTTTTGTTTTGGACCCATTGGAGCCACAAGATGCAAAAGTGGACAAAACGCCGTTGTCCCAGTTTTCCTTCTTATCCTATATTATCCTTTTACATTTTTATAAAACGAAACATAAAAAATTTATCTCTTTTACATTCGGCAATGCGACTAAATTTAGAATACTAATTACTAATCAAGGGAGAAAATAGAAACATCACGTACAAAATATTGTACAAAAGTCGAAAGAATAACTAAGAACTGCAAAAGCGTATTGCACAGTTCACAATTCACATGTTGTTTATTGTGTAGAAAGCTGGATGATTCATAACTCGTATTGTTGACGACAATTTGAGCTTTGAGCTCTCTTCTTTCCTCATAATTAGACGCGTTAGCAAGAACCAAGGTTAATTATGACAAGTGCTGACTGGTTCTAAAAATTCTGTTTTGCTCCGTTTCATTGTTGATTGTACAATGTTAAGTATTCATCAGATACGTTGATGAGCGGAAATGTCTGAATTTACTTGAAATTTTGGTGTATCATTATCCATTATCAAAATTATTTTGTTCCCTAAATAGAAAACAAAAAATCACAGCACAAAACATGTTCAAAATCATCGTAGTCCCATTTTCAATTGTGTCTATGTATTCTCTTAATTGTAGATTGTAAATTGTAATGCCGGAAAAATATTTATGACGCTTTGTATTAAACTTTAAGAGTTCAGTTTACCGTTTACTGTAATATTATGGCTGTCGTGTGCTCAATGCTCAATTCTAAATGCTCAAGAAAGCATGCAGAAGAGATAATTAGAAACAGAGGAGTAAAGCTAAAGCTAAAAGTGAAGCTGAAGCTGATGAAGGTTAGATACATTTTGAGTGTTGAGTGGGTCTAAGTTCTGAATAATTGTCTCTTTATCTTTTAACTACCACATAGTCTAGTTAAGCTAAGTTTGAATTTTAAATGCACATGTGTGTGTGTGTGTGTCACCGAGTACAAAGTACAAAACAAAGTCTGACGTCTGAAGTCTTAATGTTCTCCACTTACTTTATATTTTATGCATGGTTTATGGTTCATACATTTACACTTTATACTGGGAAATGGAAAATGGAAAATGGATTTTGACTACATTACACTTATAGCTGCAACAGATTATTGTAAATTGTAATTTATTCCCTTCTGTATTTTCTACCTATCGAGTGTTCGAGTATCGAGCAATTACGCACCTACAAACTACAAACCCCAAACTTAGATAATAAATGAATGTATTGGAACAAGCTACAAGATAAATTATGCATACTTTTTACCATTTAGTAAATTCTCAAATACTCAAACAAGATGACTGATGACTGAGCTTTAAACTCTGTGCTATTATACTATATTTGGAAATTTAAATACAAGAATATGAATATGGTTAACAGGTATTTACACTTATGTGTATAATATATTGTTCCAAATTTAAAATTAAGTACCAAAACATATAAAAATAATTGTGTTTGTAGATTGTACAGAATACAGAATGAATGAACCTATAAAATGACTGTTGTTTTTTGCTTGTTTGACTTATGAATTTTTTTATATGTACGTTTCCAATTTTTAATCTGAACATTCTCATTTCTCATAAATATTATTTTATATTATTATATTTTATCGTGGTTGAAGAGTGAGGACAGAGTAAAAGTTTTGGCGATTTGATCCTCACTCCTGACGTTTCATCGTAAAATAAATCGAGTTTTTGGTTTCTGTATGTTATATGTACTGTGTACAGCAGTTGTAAGTTGT
This sequence comes from Sminthurinus aureus, assembly GCA_034698265.1. NCBI lineage: Eukaryota > Metazoa > Arthropoda > Collembola > Symphypleona > Katiannidae > Sminthurinus > Sminthurinus aureus. The sequence continues at coordinate 1,877 of JAQGBH010004908.1, forward strand.
GTTGTGTGGGTTTTCTGTTCCTCATTTTCTAGATTTTCTCATGTTTTCTCTCTTTCGTCTATCATGTAAAGTATAAAGTGCTTCGAATTTGCAACGTTTATATGATATTTTATGTACTGCAGATTCATGCCTGTACAATGTACAACGTACACAGTACATTAGTTGTGTTGCATTGAATTGCTTGAGCTTGGGCTCATTTTGAACCGTTTGCATCTTCTATCTTCTCCATGTCAAATGTACAATGTTTCACGTACACGTAAATGACAACGAGCAACGAGTGTAGCACTGACTTGTGAGTTGGGAACTCTGCACTCTACAATTTACACTCTACACTCTTCATGTATTCATACAAAATTGCTTGTAAAATGTAAATGAGGTCGGCGGTCGGCGGTCGACGTAAGTACGAAAGTACTTATAAAGAACATGTAATTTTTAATGTTGTCCACAAACCAAAGTCCACATAGATATAATATTATTTTCAAGAATCTTTTTAGTTTTTACTGCTCTACATGTGGAATGTGGATTGTGGATTGTAGGTGGAAGGTGCAATATGCAATCAATCAGTTTGTTTAATGTTTCATGTGCATAATGCAAACACGTTATGAACTTTGACCTTTGCATTGGAGATTTGCTTGGAAAGTGTGGCTTGGGATATTTGTGTAAGGAATCAAGTCATTGAATTGTTGGAGACTGAATTAATTTTATGCTTAATATTGCACGCACTGCAGAGTGCAGGCTGTAGATAAAATAATATACAAATTACATGCTGCAAGTATAAAATTATGTTGTACACTGCAGATGAATTCTTCTACTCTACTCTCATTTCATTTTAGGGGTGAAAAGATTAATTAAATAATTAAATAATGTTTGTAATAAAAATAATGGTTCCATGTTTGATATCCAATCCATACAGAACACTTTAAATTTTAGAGAGAGGAAAGGAAATTGGCGACTTTCTAAACCCTAAACTCTTAATATTGTGTTTCATGTTTCCACTGCAAGCTTGCAATTTTCTTCCTGTCGATGGTCGATGCATAATTCACAATGTGAAAAAACAGATACACTACAATGTGCAACGTTTCATTTTCAGTGTACAATGTACAATGAAATTTTAGAACGATAGCCGTAGTACATGGTGTTAAATTTCCAGTTTAAAAGGTCAAAGGGAAATTTGATTAGACCAAGTGAATAAAAAAATAAAAACATTTACTTTTGCTACACTGTCTATTTTTCAGAGTGTACAGTAGAAAGTAGAAAGCAAAAAAAAGTTATTGTACAAGTAAAAAATGAGCTAAAAATATCCCTACTTCATAAAGTTCGTTCTTCATTACAAATTACTAATTGCTTTATTACAACCAACTTTTAAACTTTAAACGTGCGAGGTCGAATTACAAATTATAAATTATGATGAGCTTATTGCGTATACATGGCAAAAAACAAAATAAAAATATAAAATATACACAATGTTAGGATCAGCAGCCAGTGCTTCCTTAATCCTTTTGTGTGTGTAGTGTGTACTAAATTCGTACGTGCACATGTGTAAATTAACTCGAGTATTTAGCATTTAGAATTTAGCATGCACATTATGAATTATGAATGGAGTTGTTTGGAGTTTGGAGTTGCTTGCGAATTTTAAAATTTTTATTGCAAGAATATTCAACACTCAACGCTCAATACTCAAGTTCAAGATTCAAGCTTCAAGAGCTGCTGATAATATAACCTTTTAATTGATAATTGATACATTTCACACGCTTTAATGTTCCGTCTTCTGTCTTCTGTCTTCTGTCTGCTGTCTGAAGATTGTAATCAAAAAATATCAAGAAGTAATTCCATTTTCCCTTTTGATTTGTGGTTTTCCTTTAAATCTGAATGGTGGTGGAACAACTGAAATTCATAGAGATTACTTTGAAATCAGAGCATGATTTTGGTTAAAACTCAAAATTCAAAACTCCAAACCGAATTTTTACGTTGACAGTCGAAAGTCGACTTTGAATAATAAATTAGACCACCAAAAATTGAAATGAAACAATTTAAATATGTATGACGTATGGCAGGATTGTGTTTCGTGTTGTGTGTAAAAAACAAGTAAAAAGTAAATTCTGCACACTGCTTGTGCAAAGAATAGGCTTAATGCAGAAAGTTCAAAGTTGCAAATCCAGGAACTAGCTAAATGTACGTTTGCCATTTGCCGTTTGCCGATTCATACGGTTCGCGAATTGAGTCGTGAAGAGTCAGATGGCAAAGAATGAAGAAGACGAAAAGGAAGACGGTGAGGAAAATCCGAGTAAATATGATGAGACGGGAAAGTGGAAACGTAACGAAGGCAGACGTGATAAAAATAGTTTGAATAAGACTGAGAAAAATAGGAATACTTTTTGATACCTATGAAAATACTAGTTACTAGTTGCGTCTGTGCATGTCATACAAAATACAAATATATTTAGATAATAGAGATGCACACTCTACACTGTACACTGTACACCATACACTCGTTCTCTTCTTTATTTCATTTTCTTGTTGTCGTGGCCAACACCTTACAAATTGTATAAGAAGGAGAAGACAGAAGATGTGGAAGAAGAAAGTTGTGGGAATCGGAATCGACAACCGACGAACGACAACCCGAGAACTGAGAATGCAGAATGGGGAGACTGTAGACTGTAGAACTGTAGACTGAATGCGTCTGCCAGAGTTTAATTCACAAATACTTATTAAGATATTTAGGATTTTTAGTGTGTTCTGTCTTCTGTGCACAAACAGAGGGAATGGTTGCACATTGCCATTGCCTTTGCTAAATTAACAATTTAACAATTTTCCATTATGGAACAGCAAATAGGATCCATTCTCTATTCTCTATTCTCTATTTTCTATTCTCATCTCAGTTTCAGTTTCCGTTTCAGTCTATCCGTCATCAATCTGCATCAATTTAGCATGAAAAACAAACATTCGACAAATCTTACAACTTTAAATTTTAAATGATTAGACACTAGATACATAATTCATGTTTACAACACACAACACAACGCTTTTTGTAATGTGTACATATTTTTTCCCCTTGCTGCATTAAAGTTTTTTTTTATAGAAAACAGTCCAAAAAGAAAACTTTTTTGATTTTAATTTGGATGATTTCAGTTCCAATTGATTGAAAAGGTTACGTATTGGAAGTTGAAAGTTGTGCCAAAAAACTGCAAGGGAAATTATAGAAAGCATTTGTATAATATTAAATATGATGTAATCAAAATGGGGAGAAATCCGGAATTTTGGGATTTTTGGATTTTTGATAAACTGAAAAAGTTATTCATTAATCAGTTTGAGTTTCAGTCAAAGGGGAATTTTAACGAAACGCATGAGAAGGATTCATGCAGAATACAGAATAGAGAATAGAGGATGAGAGCAGAGATGAGGAATGAGGAATGAGGAGGTTTCATATGGGACAAAGTATAATATGTAATTTTGTGTGTGGTGTGTGTTTTGTAATTTCTTCAGTTGTCCCCTTTGCTTTGGTGTTTTAGATGGGTTTTAGATGTAGATGAACAGATTGTGTGCACAAAGTAGCAAGTTTAATGATGCACTGTACACTGTACACTGTACACATATGAGAAAGAAAGTGTGCAGAGGATGCTCAATGTTCAATGCTCAATGTTCATTGTGTATGTGTGTGTTGGCCAAAGTTAAAGTTGACTTGACTTTGGTTGGTATACGTGTAAAATGAAGGAGGTATAATAGTTTAGTTTAGTGTACAGTTGTGAGTGTGTCTTGATTCTTGATCATCGTCTTTCGTGTTCGTGTTCTTCATTTTCTCTCTTCTCTGTCTGTTAGCCAAGGATATTGGGATATTTGGCTCAAAAGTCTAATTTTATCTCCCTCTCAACTCTCAACTCTCCGTTTTCCGTTTCTGTGCCGACTCTTCTTCCTCTTCTTCTTTTTCTTCTTCTTCTTCTCCGTTTTCCTCGTCTTGGTCTTCATCTTCTTGTTTTTTTCGTCGGGATCTTTCCTATTTCTTTACTAGAGCAGAGTGTAGTGTTGTGTATAACCCTGTACTCTGTAAATTGTACAGTTGTACTCTGGCCTTAATTTTTTTGTGACTGTGTATTTTTGTGTTTTGTGTATTGTATATTCGGAATTGTGATAGTGCTCGTAATTCGTAATACTGTAATACTGTAATAGTGAGGAAATAAGGAGAGTGATTGTGATTGTGTACCATAGTTGTGTGTGTGTGACATTTTTCCCGTCTCTTCATTCTCTGTCTCTCCATTTTGATTGTCCAGTTGAGTAAAAAGTGGAGGAGAGATGTTCAAAGTGTGGTGAATAGTGGAGATGGGCTTAGATGGAACGATCTCACCTTCCTTACGTGTTTTGTGGGTGTCAAATCTATCCCTCAGCGAGTGCTGGGTCCAACTCTAAAAAGTCCGGTTGGGAATGGGACATTCCCACACCAAAACCAAAAACTAAAAAAATATCTCAATCTAATCCCAGTTTTCCCAATCCCAAACGATTCGACATGGATAGTGTCAACAAACGATACAGGTCTAGCTTCTAGTTTCTTCCTCTTGATTCTTGATTCTTGATATTGGATATATTTACAGCTTTCAGCTCTCAGTTTTTATGCAACATTCATGTACATATTTGAATCTGCTGAGGATTTAATATTTAGTTGTAAAATGTAAATAGAGTATGGAGTGTGCTTGTGTTGGAAGTTGGAGGTCGGAGAAATGGGGTCAAATCCATTCAAAATTTACAAATTTAGAGAAAATTAAAGTGAATTTGACCAAAATTCAAAAAAGCCCACAGGATCTTTTCCTAATTTTTTACTGTGAAAATAAAATGAATCATGTACAGAATGCAAATGGAATCATAATTTATATGGAATTTTCTACAGAATACAAAAGCCAATAATAATTGATAATAGGGAATGAAAATTACTTGAGACTTGAAATCTTTGTCTGTTTTATGTACTTTAAATATGAAATCCCAAATTCGGACTCTATCGATATAGGGAAATTTTAATAGGCTGTGCTGTTTCTAAAAAATATAAAATTCAAACGGTTAAGTATAAAATAGCACAAAATAAAAAACATGTTTCTTATTTTTTCTTTCATTCACTGGAAACTGGAAAGGATATTTATTTATGTACACACAAGTTTGATGCGCCATTTATGAAAACTTGAGGAAGGCAAAATAAACCATGACCGTATAAAGGCTTTTCTGTTTTCATTGCCAAACACAAGACACAAGACTCATACAATTTCTTAGTTTGTTTATGTACTCTGGTCTCTGATCTCTGATACAAAATACAATCATCTTCCTCTCACGCACAATTTTTCCAGTTTTTATACTCCAAAGGCCAAGCTGATTGTTATTGCCTTTTTTGAACGTTCATTCCCGGAGACAAACCATAACAGGATAATATAACATGTATAATAATATTCCATGTGCTACACTTGGATTTTAGATTTACTTCAAAAGAATATGTTGGTGTTGGTGAATGATAAAAAATTATAAGCACACAAATACATGTACGTTTATAGTTTAGAGTTCAGACTTCAGTGTAGAAGATATTCTATTTTTGATTTTATTATACATGTTTTTTTTGCAGTGATAATTTGTACGAGCCCGTGAATCCACCACCTTTGTATGGGAGTGGTAGCGGGTATGCGAACAGAGATCCTGAAACGATTTCTCTCGATGAACGAATGATCGAAATTCCACCAGAAATTGAGGTAGGTCTTTTTATTCTTTATTCTTTATCAACATTTTGTTTTTTGTTTATAAACTTAAAGCCAAAGTACAAAGTACAGAAAATACTTATAATTAAATTGCTCTATGAAAAATAAGAGTTGTGAATGGAATACTTTAGGAGATAAAAAAGCAGAACAGTTTTAAAATGTTAATTTGCAATAATTATTCTAGTTTCTTGCTTTTAGCGTCATAACACTAGACAAAAGTATGATGAATGTACTTAGTACAAAGTGAAACATTAAATTTACGTCCTATAGTCTATAGTCTATAGTTTACCTACACTTTACACATGTAATTTCACATACAGTTTTTAGGTTTTACATACAAAATGTGTGTACAAAAAATTAGTCACGGATCACAGATATGAATCTAGAGTCTAGAGAGAAAGTACACATGCATAATGATGTATAGCGATGAGAATATATCAGAATTCCTCAGAGACTCAGACTAGAAATCGTGCAAACTACAAACTACAAACAGCAAGATCTGCAATCTAGAGTGTAGAAGAAAGAGAAGATGTGTGTATTATGTATTGTGTATGTAGGTTATAAATAGGCATAACAGTTCATGACATCAATTTCATTTGTGAAGTTCGTTACAATTTATAATTTACACAACACAGAACAAAAACTACACACAGTTGAAAATATGTATATTATGTATTTTCCATACAATCAATTTTAAATCTTTTCAACCCCGAGCCAAAAATCAAGAATAAAATGGTAATGTTTTGTTTTGTTTATTTTTTATGCTTGTTTTATAGTTTGTAACATCTGATGGTTTGGATGGACTTGACTTACCCGATCCGCACGACATTGCGGGCATTGACGGAGATCGAGAATGGCGAACTTTCCAACCGGAAGACGACTCTGGCTCTCAAACGTATCCGAAGGCTGTGTTTACGGCTGGTATTCGATCCGGCAGAGATAGTAAAGATAAGGATGCTAAAGAAAAGTATGGAGAAACTTCCAGCGTCCGACCTTTGACCAACAAAAATATTTCCTTCTCTCCAGACGTCCCAGATGATGACTCGTCTATGCAAGAAGTTTCTTCAGAAAAACAACAACAAGGAGCAACTGCTAGTGAAAGCCAATCTCAATCTCAATCAGAGTCAGCTGAGGCTGGAAAGGAGAATGAATCGGGAGCTGAAGCCGGAACAGGTGCCGAAGGAGTTACTGGAAAACCGAGTGCCCTGGACCAACTAAAAACCAAAGCAGGTCAAATGAAGCAGAAATTCAGTAAGATTTCTCTTCCCGTGCGTCCAAAATTTAATCAATGGACGGGGATAAAACTGTCAAAGAATGCCAACGGGAAGAACAAGAATAAGAAAGGTCAATCCGGATCCGGGTCAAATGCTGAGGGTGAGCAAGAAGTACCTGAAGAAGTAGGCGGTTGGACAGAACCGCTATCTCTAGTTCCAGAAGCATCGCGGCCAGTTCGAAATCAGGAGCCGCAACCTACAACAGGGCCCGTCCCAATGGACATTGACAACATTGACGAGTTCTTTGAAAAAATTTATGAAGAAACCACACCAGCAGGAAAAGAAGATGCCAAGGAGAGGAAAAAGGTTGAGGACGAAGCCAAAAAAGTCAAGGTTGTGGAGAAACAGCAAAAGGATATTGAACTACGGAAACTTCGAGAGGAGGAGAAAGCTCAACGAGCCAAAGAGCAAGAGGAACTCAAGCGTCTCAAGGACGAGGAAAAAAAGAGGAAGGAGAAGGAACAAGAGGAGCAAAAACGGGTGAAAGCAGAGGAGAAACAAAAGAAAGCAGAGGAGAAGGAAGAACTAAAGAAACAAAAACAGGAAGAAAAGGTCCACAGAGAGAAACTTGAGGAAGATATTAAAAAGGCAAAAGAGGAGGAAATTCAAAAGGCGAAGGAACTACAAGCTCAAATGGAAGCGGAACTTGAAGCTTCGTTTTCGTCTCCATCTCAATCTCAATCTCAATCTCAACAAGCAGCTTCAGCTTCAGTTTCAGCTCCAGTTCTCTCAGCCGCTGCACAACGAGAACAAGAAGAGCGAGAGAGACAACGGCTGGAGAAGGAGTTTGAAGATGACCTTGCAGCAGAAGAGAGTCAAGTGGCTGCTCTCAAAGCCAAGGCACAGTCCAAACTCGCAAAACTCATCGGTCCATCATCCACAACATCCACAACTTCCTCTCCACAACCGCCAAAAACACCCGAGGAAAAGAAGAGGAAACTCATCGACTTGGACTTTTCCAAGCGGTTTAAACGGAGCAAAACTCCACCCGGTCGACCTGAACCACCCAAAATAAAATTCTCAAAAACCACAAAGAAACCAGGTGCCGCTCCGTCACCGTCCAATCAATTGGCAGCTCAATACGCCCAAGAACTTGAGAGTAGAAATGCGGAGATGGAAGTAGAAAATTCGAATGCAAACGATAGCGAGCGACTACGAGAACCCCAAATTTTTGTAACTCAGCCATCTGTGGAGACGGAATCCTCAGAAGGAGGATCTCAACGCGGATCTCAAGGGTGGTCTCCGAGAAAAGGTCCACGTCGTCTCCAGCAGAACCTCGAGGGACAAGGATTGGAAGAGGCGGAAGAAGATGAGGAAGAAAATGGACGTCGACATCGTTACACGGAGGATGATGATATCGAAGGTGATGAATATTTAGACGCCGAGGATCAAGATCGAGATCGAGATCGACCATCAAGTCGTAAGGAGCAAATTGGAAGGAAACTCAAAGGTTTCGGTGTCAAGTCCAAGGCGATTGCGGCCCAAACTGGTAAAAATCTGGGTCACGGTATAAAAGTCCTGGGTCACGGTCTCAAGGAATTTGGTGTGAATGCGGTTCATGAAGTAAAAGCGAAACAGGAGGCGGTTCGTCAAAGAGATGCAGCGAGAAGAGCGGAACTGGCTGACAATTTGGATGATGAGGCTTATACCGCCTCATCACCCAAAATCACCTTCAAATTTAAAAAGCGGGACAAAAGCGGACAAAGCACTGACCTAGGTCAAGATGACTATCAAAATTCCATGATAGTTGAGCCACAAATCCATGAGGACCGTGGAGCAAGAAGACCTCCGATCCCAACTCGAGGTCAACTTTACACTTCTGACGGCGAAGGAACTGGAATTGGAACTGGACAAAAGAAATCCAATCAAAGAGGTAGAAAACTTCCAAGAATTCCTCCAGACTCCCAAAGTCGAGGTTCTTCTCACGGTCCAGACGGTCCAGATGACCACCGAGAACGAGTTCCTCTGACGAGGAGTCAACTTCTTGGGCGGGCGGATCGAGATTGGGAATCTCCGTTGGATTTAGCTCTAAGTCGTGATCAATCGGAAGAGCCTGGAAATATGTCCTCGCGACCGGATTCTCCTCCAGGTTCCTCCATGGCTTCCTCATCTATTCATCAAGGATCCAGACCCAGGCCCGGTGTTCTAGAGGAAATTGACTCGGATGAGTTCTTTTTGAGAGAGCGCGGAATCTCAGAGGGTGAGGATGAAGAGGAAGTGAATCGATTCCTAGTGGAAGAACTCCGACAAGCCTTCCGCCCTAACATGCAGTCCAATGCACTCAGCGGCTTTGACCTCCCATCACCTCCCTCCAGACCTGGAAGGAGCAAAAGTCCAAGGAAACCACCAAGAAACAAGGGGCAAGATGGCGCTAGTGGCGAAACTTCTGCATCCGTATCATCTCCAAATTTTCAAACTTTCCCTCCACAAAGACCAACGAGGAAGACCAACGGACCAACTGGTTACATTTCTTCCTATATCAATGAAAATCCACATCAAGATCCAGATCAAGATCACGAGGATCAAGAGGATGAAGATTTGGATGAAGAAGATCAAGAGGCTGGAGAAAATGAAGAAGACGAACTTTTAGGCGTTGAAGATGAAGGGATTCGACGGGTAAAAGAGGAATTGAATAAAATTGATGCAGCTCTCATTCTTGAACTTGATATGGAGGATGACGGTCGCTACGAGCCCGTTGACGAACAACATCAACCAGTCAAGCCCCAAAGAGGTCGAAAGAGCCGCAAGCCAAAGAAAATGCCAGAAACACCAACTCCACAAGCATTTTATTATAATACCATCGCGGCTAATGAGTGGATGCGAGATATAGAAGATCAAATTGAAATAGAAGTAGAACCAGAACCAGCACAAAATCAAGATCAAGAAGATGGAGATGAAATGGAACCAACCACAAATGCCAATTTACAACTCAAACTAGTCAATGATTCCAATGCAATTGTGGTTGGTGAGCCCACAACAACAATAGTTAAAAGTCCAGTTGCACCCAAAAGAGAAAGGGCGAAGAGTGGGAGTAATAGTCTTCGTAGTCAAAGTCTAGTACCTGAAGTGGATGATAGTGAACTAAATTATGTGGATGAGGATGATATTACAAATGATGATAGGACACTAAGACAAAACGGGAATGTTGGTGGAAATGGAAACGGGACAGTTCCATTGGCATCAGCAGAGAGTGAAAGTCGGATTCATGACGGAGATATGGATTTGGATGATGCTTTTGATGATGTGGATGAGTCCGGATATGCCGTGGTTCATAAAGACTTGCCAAAAACCTTTCCTAGGAAAAATAAAAAGAAGCGTGGGAGTGGAAGTGGTAGTGCTGGTGGAAGTGGACCTAGTAGTAAAGGAAATAGTTTAAAACGTCCCGCTCGCTCCAACAACAATACAAATGCAAATACAAATACAACTGCAGCTGCGAATAACAACAGCAACGGTGCAGCAAATGTAAATAATGGTAGTAATAATAATAATAACAATGGAATGTTTTTCTCCCTACCGCGATACACTCCAAGAACTTTCCACATTGTACCTCCCACGCGACCTCATCGCAACTACAGCACTCTCAAACCAAAAAGACCACCACGAAATAAATCCAAATCTAATCAAAATTTAAATCAACAACAACCGCAGGAAACACTAGATATTTCTTCTACACCACCTCCGGCAGTTCCCACATCTCCAAGGCCAACAACTCCAAGAACTCCTACAACAACTAGTGCTAGTGGTAGACTGTCGAGAGGAGGAAGGGATAGAGATCTCCATTCAGAGGATGATAGACCAAGTACAGCTATAGGAATCATGGCTGGCCGCCCCCTTCCCGCCCCACCACGACCTGACCGCTCTCCATCCAATGCTCCTCTAAATGATCTAGATCAGTCCTCCATCGAAAGAATGGTGAACATGAGACATTATGCCAACTATAGTGATGATGTGGATGGTCCTCCACTTCCTGGGATGGTGGAAGTTGTTGAAGAACCCTTTACAAAGAAAAATATCCCTCTACTCTATCCAGATGGTGAAGGTGACGAGATTGATGAGAGAGAAATTAGTAGTATCCTGGCCAACAGTGACATTAATGTGGCTGTTCAAACGGATCCCGTTCATGACGAGGATTACGAGTTGAACATTGCTACTGGACCTGCTGGGTCATTCGAGGAAGAGGAGGAAAGAATTGAGAAGCAAAGGTAAATTAAAATAATCATAATGCTCATTTTAAATTTTTAATTAATCATTGTTATTATAATAATGCATGTACGATGATAATGAACGTCGATTTTTAGTATAGTTACGGCATGCACAATATTATATTATTATTTTATTATTATTATGTAGTTGAAGATTGAAGAGATGCATGATGTAATTTTTGAAATTTGTAGTAAAATTTGAAATTAATGAAAATGTTTCTAAAATTAAATTGTGTGTGTATTTAGTCCTAACAAATCCTGTACAAAAAAATAAAACAATGCTCAATGCTCAATGCTCAAGACGTGTGTGCCTGCTTTCTCTCTTCTCTCTTTCACTCGATATTCCATCGTGTACCGTATACCGTATACCGTGTGTGTAGAGTGTAGAATCTACACTGTAGATACTCTCTCATCTAATATATATTGAATAACAAACCATGTGAGTTGAACAAGTAAAAAGTAAATGTAGCTTGTATGTTTTATGTATCTATTTACAATATTTTATGATAAAAAAATTATAATAATCAATAACAAATAAAATTTCTGTACAAAAGTCATCATAATTTCATACTTTTTCCTGTAGAAGTTCTACCAGTCGTCTGACTTTATCGGATCAGGAGCCAGGACGAGGAGAGGAAGAAGAAATAGAAATAGAAGAGCAAATTCCTCCACCAATCCCATCAAGACCTTTACCTCGATCTTCACTTCAACAAATACTACAACAACAACAGCAAACACCTTCACAGCAACAACAACAACAACAACCACAACAACAGCAAGTACCACCTCAAATAGTTTTCCCTACTCGCCTCCATTTGGATGAATTAGAAGTTGATGTCCTTCGTGTGAATGACTTGACTGCAAGTATTTTAACACTGGATCAACTTCGAGCACCTCATTTAGAAGTAAGCAATTTAATATAATAATATTATGGTTTGTATTTGTATTTTCGACAGACTGAAAAGCAATCTTTCTATATTATTTATACTTTCACTTTTTTACTATACTTTGTACTTCCTCTACAACGTTTAACTAATATAATAATGTTATTTTATATCTAGTTGAATACTGTGTCTTCAAGAGGACCACTTTCAGTACCATCGATAAACTCACCTCATTTATCCGCGGAGCATTTAGAATGTCATCGACTCACCAGTGATATTGCAGAAACTCTATCTTCATCAATACCTCCCTCTTTCTACAATCTTCAGTCTCCGGTTTCACAACAACAAGTTCGTGAAGACCAGAATTGTTGTCCAGAATCGGAGAATGTAGGGGATTCCGAAAGTTGTGTACCACCTTCTCAGTCAAGTAGTGAACAACCGGAAATTGTATCATCTGAAAATATAAATAATAGGGAGGCGGGTACTCCAAGAGAAAGCAGTGTCGCTGGCAGTCGCCCGAGTAGGGTCATCTCCTCCTCCTCACCTCAAGGACTATCTCGGACATCATCCGCGGATCCTGATCTTGAAGATATTGCCCATACGAGTATGCGATTGGGACGAGCTCTCCTCCGTGTCACAGTGAGGTCACTTCATGCCATGGCAGAATATGTAGAAGTGGCAGCATCAAATGACCCCAACTGTCAAGAACAACAACGCTCAAATATGCAAGTCCTTCTCTGTCTTTTACTTGTTCTTGTTGCCGGAATCATTTTAGTGGGTCGTTCTGGATCTGCTGCTGAACCTCGGTGGAGTTACTTTATGCCACCGGGTGAGTTATAGTAAAAAGTATATAAAATATTATATTATATTATGTGGTTTTACAAATTAAATAAATTCTTACTATATATACAAGGAAATATATAATATACAATACATGTATATTCTCTCTCCAGTATAATAATTATTGTACGCCACTTTAATTGTATGTAGTGATTACGATTTACGATGAATTTCATACACTAAAAAACACTATATATAAATATGAGAAATTATATGCTACACTAAATACTTCTTGTTACTATAAAAACTATATAATACGTACTATCAAATTGTTATGAATGTAAATAAAATGCGTATAATCTGTACATTGAATGTCTCATTCGTATAATTAGTATAAGTAAAACACATAAATTATAAACTGTAGTTCCGTATTGTCAAAATTTTCACTAGTTAAATACCTCTGTAATAATAATTACTATGTACTATGTACATTGCACATGTACTAAAAAGCAAATAGGAATGAATCCCCAAAACACAGTACATGTAACAGATTATGTAAAAACAATAGTTAAATCGGTCATAAATAAAAAATAATATCCTCAGAAATTTTCGCTAGATAAAACTGGTTGTCTCCATGTTCGTTGCATGACTATATATTTTTGAGAGAAAGTTCAGCTTCGTAGCTCATCGTCTTGTAGAAAGTAGAAAGTTGCACATGTGCATAAATATTACAATAAGGTGACCATACGTACTGAATTGATCAGGAATGTACTGCTTTTTGAAGCCCTGTCCTGATTAACTCTGTACTGAA
>JAQGBH010004909.1:0-15550 GCA_034698265.1 Sminthurinus aureus
TTTTACATAAAAAGGAACGATATGACGGGGTGCTGACTTAAATTTTCTCAAAACATGTTTTTTTGAGGAACTCTACTCTACATGGTACGTAGCTTCAAATAGATGTGCAGTGTACAATGTACATTGTACATGTATAGATGGTGCATATTGCATAGTTTTGGTTTTCACAAATATTTTAGAGAAAAGTCAACTTGTCGCTTTTGTTCCAGTGGTGACAATTGATAATCTTCACACACAAGCACACGGTTTGGGACGAACAAAAAGCTCCAATAGGAACCAAAGTGTTTTTTGCAATAATTTTGGTTTCACAGCATAGAGAAAGGAATCCATAATCTACATACTACACATATGCATGAGTATGAAAGTAATGGCAGCCTTACAGTCTAGAGTTTGGAGTTTAGAGTCTAGTCTAGTCCAATCAAATCAGTCATTGGTCCGTATGTACACAAATGTCTATATCCCTGATGGGCTGCTTGAAAAATGACAGGGAGAAATTCCGGACTCTCTCTCTCTCAAATTTCCAGCTGGGTCATCCGGATTGACGGAGATGAAAGTGAACGAGAGTGATGGCAGGAGAATTGAATGGAGTGGAGTTGTGTTGGTTGAGTTGAGCTGGGTGGAATTGGGGAGTCGGAAAGCAGGAGGTTAACAAGAGAGAGAGGGAGACCAAGGCAGACGTACATAAAATAACATAGATAGATAGATAGTTACTGATGAAAAGAAAGAAGGGATGAAAAAACGAAATGAGTAATTGTGTAAAAATTGTGAGTGCCTGATGCTTGCAAGTTGGAGGTTGGAAGGCACAGGAAGAGAAATAAGGAAGTTGTGTGGATCGTGGATCTGCTTGTATCTGTGTCTAGTGTCTAGTGTCTAGTGTCTACTGTCTATATATGTATACGATATGTAGATTTCCTTTGCTACTTTTTATACAAGGGGAATAAAAAAGTTTAGCTACATACATATTTATAGATTCCTAGAACCTTTGATAGAACTGGATAAGTTTAATGCTAAAACTGATGAAATGATTACGTAAATGTGGTAGCTGTATAAGAAAGACGGAAGGAAGCCTGTACCTCGTGAGTCATATACACAATACACACTACACGCATAATTGTGTGTGGCCAAAGTATTAGTGGAAAGATAGATAAATTGATGAAATTGATGAAGACGGAAGAACAACTCCTATTTTCATGGTAGACAATTAGATGCACATGAAATTGAGTTGAGTTGAGTTGATGTTGATGGTAAAACTTGTACAATTACAATACATGTATAATGTATATGTTCGAATGTATGCTATTTTCTGCGGGCTAAACCTACTGCATGATCTCCACTGAACCTGAAAGTTCAGTGGTAAAACAAATACCAATCCTGCTCATGTGTAGATATATGTATGTTTGACTCTTTGAATCCTCTGCGGTATCTCTTTGTTTTTTTAGTAAATGTATGTACATAATTTATATCTATATCTATACGTAATATAAATCTACAGTTCAATTCTCGATTCTCCACGTACATTGTGGATTGTGCATACTTCAGTTCAAATGAAGGGAAAAGAAATGCTTGGGAGCTTTAATTCTTTTCCTAGGTACAAAATACAAAAGACGTTATACAATAGACAGTGTACAGTGTACAGCGTACAGTCATGGTTACATAATATCACAGCTGAGTTTTGCTTTTCACATTATGATGAAAATGAAAACGAAAACTAAAACGAAACTAGAAACGGAAAAGTATTTTTCCTTTTTTTCTCTATAGATGCATAAAGCATGAGTATCAGGAATCTGTACCATATACATCTATATGCAAGGGTATTAATGGGTGTCGATTTGATTATATTACATTATTTCCCCGCCGTCTCTAAACTACACATTGCACATTCTACATTCTACATACAACATACAGCATACAGGCACAGCTCTCGTTTGTTCTTTTGTGTTTGCATCATAGAATGTGTAGAATGTATAGGAAACCTCACATGGTTCCAATCGATCGACCAGAGTACCGAAAAAAAACACAGTATAGTGTAGAGTAGGAGGAGGAGGAGGAGAAGGAGGAGAAGAGAGACAGAGTTCAATTAAAAAATTGCTACTTCACGACTCTGACTCTCTCTAGATTCTAGATTCTGGATTCTAGACTCCTGTCGCTCTGATATGTACATATATTATGGTATTATGGTTGAAAGGGAAAAGGTATGCCTAAAATGCGTACCGACTGCCAACGTTTCCAACATCCAACTTTACATACTATGCAACTACAAACTACAATATAGTTACTACTTACTGCTTACACCACACGCAATTCGTTAGGTATGTCACCAAGTGAGTGCCACAGTGAGTCTTTTTTCTTTTTCTTTTTTTGCTTCTTTCTCCACCATCCTCTTTTCTCTTTTCTCCTTTCTCCTAGGGGCCTTTGTGACTGTTACTGTGGCTGTGACTGTAACTGTCTGTATCTGTAACTTGTGTGCTTTTTTCTAATTCCGATTCATCAAGAGTCAAGGCTCAAGACTCAAGACTCAAGACTCGAGAGTACATCCCATGCATATATTTATTCTGACTACAGTAGTTTTTTCAATTTTTCACTATCAGGAGAAAAACCACTGCGGTCTCAAATATCCATACTCCATGCGTATGTATATTTCCAGTTGCTAGTTTCTAGCTTCTGGTATTTACGTTCATGCAGAATTAGATACAAAAGAGAGAGTAGAGAGTCAAAGACGCAACGTTGGATTGCAAACTAACCAAAAAACCGTCAAAAGGCGTAGGCACCACGAGAGACGTCGGAATATTCTCTGGTGAAAAGGATGAATGACGATGCTTTACGCTATACGTAAAAGTAAAAAGACTGGAGACAGCGAGCGAGAGAGAGAGAGAGAAAACCCACCAGTGTACATGTGTGAGAAGCAGTTGACTTTTAGATCCAATGAAAGAGCTTTGGAAACCGCATGCATTCGAATTGGATTTCAATATGTCGTATGAGGTATGAGGTATAAAGTATGAACACGGAACACGGAACACCAAACTGCCTGTCTTGTGCTTGGGTATTTCATAATTTCATTCATCCATCTCCATCATCCAGAGATGGATTGTGGGTTTTAGACTGTGGACTGGAGCCTCCAGCCTCTAGTCTCGAGTCTCTAGTCTGAAGGTAATTGCATTATTGCATTATTTTCTCTTTGGCGATGTACTGCTTGTGTATGTGTTTGTGTCTTGTGTCATCTAGGATGAAAATCAACCTCATCTTGCAAAGGTTGACGAGCAGGTACAAATAATAAAGTCTACTAGGCATGACGTTTTTACCTTAGTTTAATAGATAACTGCAGTTTCCCCGCAGCTTCATTTTCAACAAGTAGTATACTAACAAAAGTGCACTGGGAAATAGAAATATTATCACCTCGAATTTTAGATCCCCAAGCAGATGCGCCAAACGCCAAATGATGACTAATGCGTAAGAGAGAGAGAGCGAGAGAGAGCGAGAGAGAGAGAGTAGTGTTGTAAGTCCAAATGATATTCACTTTTTAGTACCAAAAATGCGAATACTAAATAAAAAAAGCGGAATTTCTGATCAGTGTCATAGTTCATGTAGTCTAGAGTCTAGAGTCTTGTGCTTGTAAATTAATAGTTAATTATAATAAAAAAAGTACACAAATTTCCTTGAAACTCTTTGAAAAAATTAACATGCTTTTCGCACGTGGAACACAACAGCTTTTGAAAACTGAAAATTTTATTCATGCTCGAAATTTTTAGTTCATTCTTGCTCAAATTCAAGGTTTAAAAGAAGATGAGCCGTCGGAAAATTTGTCAAGAGTCGAGAGTCGAGAGTCGAGAGGAGATCAGAAATCAGAAGACAAGAAATTCTGCAGTCCACAGAGGATATATGTATAGAATATGATGATGATTTTTAATGGTTTCACATGCTCCGCTGATTATAATGTTTATGAGGAACTCTAAGCTCTAAACTCTAAACTCTAAGCTCTAAACTCTGTTCATCAAACCTCGAGTTCAATTACACTGTGGGCATCTTTGATTACAGGAGGTTCTTTCGTCTTACCGACTCAGTTTACACATAAAGATCCATCTTATTAATTATTATACCCACTGCCGTTTCCACGTTCACATGAAATAGTCATCAAGTCATCAATAGTCAGCCTCTATAAATATAAATATCTGTTATTGGCTCAAGTCAAAATCCAAAGTCAAAACCAAAACCAAATGACTTTGATTTTATCCGTGTCTACAGTCTGCACACTGCACACAATACAGATTAAGAGTAGAGTTTAAGCTGATAAATTTCAATGATTTTATTTTATTATCCGAGCATAAATGACAAATACATCGCAGAACTTTAATTCAAGTAATGTACATTAACCACATACGAATTCCGATTTGTACCAAGAAGGTTCTTTCGATAAAGTTATTGCTTCATATGATATATTCTGCATGTACTTTACTTACCGTTTACCGTTTTTCGTTCGTTACACCGTCTCAAACCTGTTTCTTCTCATCACCATAATAAAAGCTATCAATTATCTACTGAGCTTTTCATTCATGTTAATTAAATTGAATTGGATTGTACATTAGACTTAGATGGAATATCTGTATTCTTATTTAGACCTGACGCACGTAAAAACTGAATCATGCTGCA
This sequence comes from Sminthurinus aureus, assembly GCA_034698265.1. Classification (NCBI taxonomy): domain Eukaryota; kingdom Metazoa; phylum Arthropoda; class Collembola; order Symphypleona; family Katiannidae; genus Sminthurinus; species Sminthurinus aureus. The sequence goes on from JAQGBH010004909.1 coordinate 4,645, forward strand.
TAACTAACAAACTGTGATAATGATGATGATAGTAATAAAGAAAAAAGAATAAAGCTACTATGATAGTACGATACGCATTATAATCAGAATCATAATCATAATCATAACTATAATAAATTTCAGTATGACACAAGTTCAATGATTCAAAATTCAAAGGCCACAGGAAGAGAGGAAGAGGAAATAGGAAAATAACCTTGTCATCTATCTACTATCTACTCACCGGAATATCACAGTAGAGCGTAGAGCATCTCGAGTATGCAGTGTAGAGTTCACAAAATGAATAGTGGAGATAAAACATTAGTGAATCTAAATTCTAAAATTCAAGTGACATAAGACATAAAAGACGTGATTATGAAATGAGTAAATGATCTAACTGACTTCTTGTCTTGCTATCACTGTCTATTATCTATTATCTAGTATCCACTGTGTGCTGTCTACTATCCACCTTTTTTATTACTTTCCACATGGCTTGAGATGTAAAGCAAATTAAGAAGAAAAGCTTCAAATCCAAAGCAAGTGCTAAGAAGGATGAAGATAGGAAAGAATCAGCTCTTATTTCTTAGTTCAAGTTGCTAATTATTGACATTTGTTTGTTTCATTCACACCTGCAAATGGTGAATTGTGAGCGTCCAAAATATGTTTCTGTATTGCATGCAATATGCAGTGTAGAGTGTGCAGTGTGCATATCTTTACATTTCAGCGTCATTATCCTCATTCACAATTTTATATTGTACATTGTACGTTGTACGAATTGTATAGATAATAGATAATGAGAAACGGAGACGAACTCAATGCTTAACTGTAATTATATTGTGTGTAGCCTTTTTTTTCTTTTTTCTGTCCTTTATTCCATCTTTCTATAGACAGATAGACATGGATACAGGCTACAGACTACAGACTTTGACAAGAGGGATCATAAAAGTGCCTTTCAACTTTGGTTGTTTGGTTTTCAATATCTTGGTGATCGAGACACAAGATACAAGATACAGGCTCATGTAATTTTTATGAAAACATAAAGGTAGTAAAAATCCAGTATAAATTCCAGGTTTTAGCAAATTGCGAGTTGTGAGTTGTCTGTCTCCTGTATAAACATTTTATAGTGGCAAGTGTCAACGGTACAGCATATATACTGCAAATGTAATTTTAGAATCAGAATCAAGAGTCACGCATCCTACAAGAAAAACCACCAACAGAGAGCAGCGTCATGAATTCCGAATTCCGAGTCAGGACGTTTGATAATAAAAGACATGCTCGATGCAGGATTTTATGTGGAAATTGAAAAGTATGAAATGTCAAAATTCAAAATTCAAAATCTCAAGTAGGTATTCAATATTCATTTCAAAACTCAAAGTACATGCAATATTGCAATACACAACGTTCAAAGCGTTCACCTCTACATTCTACATTCTAGATTCTACATCTTTTATGATTTATGGACCATTTTAGAAATATAAAGCTGTTTTCAAGCTCGCAAGGATTTTTATTACATTTCCAGGTAAGTATGTCGCATGCAGTGTCAAGTTTGAATATGTTTTAGTGTGACGTTTTTCGGTTGAGTGAAATGACTACATTTGAATGTAGTGTGTAGTATATTTATATTTGTGTATTCATAAGTATGTAATAAATAGGTATGTGTCACATTCTTAGCCCGTCAGCACATAAAAATTTCTGACATCTCATGAAAATTACAGAGTACATGAACTGTAAACTATAAAGTGTAAAGTTCAGAGTGACATCAAGGAGATCGTGGATCGAGGATCGAGTCATCCAACTCCAATGTTCGGCTTTAGACGGGATGAAAAAATGTAAATGAAAAATCCTAACTAAATTGTAACTTGTACCTTTTCCACGAAATGATATCTATATTATGTGTATCTATATGAAAAAGGAACGACAGTTACCGTATTTTCTCTTATTGTGCTGCTGCCGTACTATTAGAATTTTTTCTATGGTCGCCATATGTACGCTAATGTCTTTAGTAGGACAAAATCTATGCAGGGCAGCACTACTGGAAGGTGCCGTACAATAAGAGAAAATACGGTACTCGTACTTTGATTTGCTGCATAAAATCAGGGGAAAAATGTATTGGAATCAAAATTTTAAATTATTACAGATACGTTGAAAACTGAATCTGCATTTGAATCTGAATCTGAAATCAAATCCGAATCAGATGAAAAGGGAACGGGAGAAGATGAGATATCAATGGTGTATTATTATCACAGTTATGCTCTTCAAATCATGTATGAAGCCTGAAAGAGAAGTGGAGTTTGACAGGTACCTACAGGAAGAGAAGCAGAGAGAGAAAGAGCGGCAGAGGAATATCAGTAAATCTAATCTGACGGTCGTCGTGACTACCAACTACCAACCGTCAGACCAACCGTCCTCGATTCCGGAATATTATTTGTGCCGTCTTTTTTCCCTTCTCTCTTCCTACTTTTACTTGGATGGAACATGAAGGATGAAGCGTGTACTTGAGAAAATATAATAAGGATCTTTTTGGAAATATCTCTGTGCAAGAGATTGAACACTGGAGACTGGAGAATGAAGAATGAAGAAGGGAGGAAGGAGGAAAGGAAAGAAAACTCAAGTACACTTTACAGTACACTCAGAGTAATCCTCTCAACCCATCTTTTTTCATTACTTTGTTGCAGGTTCAAGATTCAATCCAATTCAATTCAACCCAATCCAATAGAATCCAACCCAATCCAATCCGATGCAATTCTACTTTATAAATACTTTTAAATACTCAAATACGCCCGAGGGTGAGAGTTGAGAGTTGAGAGTCGACAGTGGGGATTTAGGGGAAGTCGGGAGTCTGGAGTCTGGAGCTTAGATTTGACCACTTAGATTTACCATAGCAACGTCATGTATCTACTTCCGGAGTGGCCAAATAAAGCACAGAAAGAAATATTCTTTCAGTACGATTGCTTCAATAATCTGCATGCTTTATAATTGATGATTTAGTTGAGACGGTGCATCATGAAAATTTTTAAAATTACACTTTCGCCACAACATCTCATGGTCAAATTAGCCTGTGTAAATTCCGTTGTTTGTGGATTGAACAGGGAGGAAAGTTTTGAATTTTTATTGAAATTGTCAAAGTTGTTTGGCTTTGCAATTATAGTTGCAGTTTCTATTTTTCGTTTTCTTGTTGTGAACGAGGTATAATACTGAACATATGGATCGACTAGAGCACTGAGCACGAGAAAAATAAATCAAAGAAAAGTGGTAGCCGATAAAAAGAAACCGTACATGACATAATGACACATGACTTTTTCAAATTACAAAAATTGGAATGTAGTTCCCCTCACTATTTGTGTTTGTCTACTGTGCGTCAGGTAAAACGTAAGTTTTTGCAGCAATAAAAAATAATACGAAACAAAAGTTTTAATAACTCAAGTTTATGAACTTTAAGAATGATAAATTCCGATACAAATCCAGAGAATAAACTTCAGCCATGTTAACCTTTTTGAAAAATTCATAACAGCACCCAGTTAAAGTTTATCTTGAATTTTATTTCATCATTACCCAATGTCCAATATAGAAACAAAATTCAATTATGTATCATAATGTTGAAGCCACACGTATACATAAAATATGGGCGGATTTCTAACGTCATTTATTTTTCTCGCTAATCATTCATTAAAAATTGTCAAATGGATGCAAAAGAATAACCTCATACATTGTACAAAACGAGAAGGCAAAGGAAGCTAACAAGCGTGAATATCTTGAATATCAAGAATCAAGAGGATAGTGAGAACTTGTTAGTGATGAATACAGATTACAGTGACACTGAAAAGAGAAACGTATACTATAATAATATAATATGAAGTTAGTACTTAACTCTTGAACAAGAACAGCCCTTCATCCATCCTATCATTTGTTTTGTTTTGTTTGGTCAAAATTTTCAATTGGTAATTAAAGCTGACAGGGAGTCAAATAAAAAAATCACGAATACAATAATAATTCAAGGGAAACATTTATTCCTTTCTGAGACATTTGACATTTAGTATTGGATTGGAAATCTATATGAATACTTTTATATTTTATACCATAATGAGTATGGTAGATGTTACCTGTTCTATTCTTGGTTGTGTAGTTCATAATTTCATTGCAATTTTTTTACTGCTATTATTGTCCTTTTATAGATAATCCTTTTTAATCCAGGTCTGTACCCTGTACGTTGTACATTGAAGGAACATGGTAGATAATAGATAATAATATGTACATGAACATAATAAAAGCCCAAACTGGTTGCAATTCGATAAGTTGACTCTGTCGAATATTTCCCCGCATCAGAATCAGAATTAGTTCTACTTGCACAGCCATTCAATATTTAGTCCAATCCAATCAGAATAATTATTGTCTGTCAGAGGAAGTCTGATTTGTAAAATCAAAATTACCAATGCTCATTATTGTCAATAGTGGTCATAACGTGCTTCTGTATTCAGTTTAACTGAGTCAACTGAGCTTAGAGCAGTTTTTTCTCACTCTCTCCCTGTCTTTTGTGTGGTTCAACTGTCATTTTAATTTTACATTTCAACTCACCATTTATTTATTTTTGTTTTTACCTTTTGTTCAAACATCATTCAAATCCGGCAACTCAAGACTCAGGATATCAAATACCAAAACTATCAATATAAATCAATATCAATGTACGAGAACAAACAAAATCAAAAATCAAAACGCAAATGAAATAGACTTTTTTTTACCAAACAAAGAACTTAGATTGAAATTATTAATTCGCATTGGGATACACAGTAAACAGTTAGTATAAACGATAAGCCTAGCCCAAACATTTTTATTTTGTATATCCTCGTTTTTTTATTGTAATCAAAGTTCAAAGCTTAAGGAGGAAAATAATAATCCTACATTCTACATTCTACATAATATTATGTTAAATATGCACTACAAAGTTTTGTGTTACTTTATTCCAAAGAATGGAGTTCTCAAGTCTCAAGTCTCAAGATATATATCTAATGTTTACATTTTACAGCCCATATAGTTTGTTTATTGTTTATGTCATATGTAGTGAAAGTGTAATCGCATTACTTTACTTTTTATTTGAATTTTGCATATCATGGAGTATTAGCCAATCTGTAGTAAGTCGTAACAAAACAATACAACACAATAGAATAATGTGTTTTTTGTAATCAAATAGTAACAAATCGTATTGATTTAATCATGGCCTTGTAACCTAGTGAGGGATTCAATCGCTATCAGCATATCAGTACTTTCAGTATTTACATATCATGAAAGACGAGATCGTAAAGACACATTTATTAGCCATCCTTAAAATTTGGATTGGATTGGATTTGACATACCCATGCCATGGACTCCTCCGCAAATACAATACACAACTACCATAGGAATTCAGTGTAATATTCTATATTGTGCGTTGTACAGCAGAAGTGTTAGTTGTGCAAAATAATGAAATGTTAATTATTTTTGATGGGCGAATTATTCATCATGAATCATGAGTCACTTGCTAAATTTTGTTTGCACTTGAAACCTAAACCAACCGAATCAAGTCACAATCAGAATCAAAATCAAGTAAGATGAAAATGTTGTACACATTCAAAGAGCAACGAATGACATTTGAAGTTGCAACAAATGACTAAGGGATGAGAGGCAAAGATTTGCAAACCGCAAAAACATAAGTATGGTAAACATTACATGAAATGGTTATATATTGGCTTCATGCAGAATGCTATTTCAAGATTCAAGAAAAGGAAAAGTAAATATCAAGTGTCAATGCCACACGGAACAGGGCACAGCACATGGATGACGGAACAAAAGAAGATGAAATAATGAAATGGAAATTACCAAGCCAAAGACTCTATACTCAAGACTCAAGATCAGTCTATCTTTTTTGGACTTGCCTTCTTCTTTTGTTTCCCATTTACATCAATTTTTTATTTTTTATCATTCCTACATGCATACTTTGTAATCTGTAATATTATGTTATCAATGGCAATGCTAAGATATTTCTGTGTGCACGCCTGCTGATAACATTGATTGGTAAAAATACTCCCCACCATTTCTTCATTCTTTTTAAAACTTTAATTCATTCTACATTTTGAATTCTGAGGTGTTTCATTCACAATTTACAATTCGTAAATAAGACAAGAGACAAGACACAAGATATTGAGTTATAGATAGACTTTTCTTTGTATTTATTATTACTTATTATTCACACTGTTATTCAGCTACAGTTAGTCGGCCTTGACAACACACTAAATCACAAAGAATATAAATCATACACGCCAAAAATCTACACTCAAACTGTACAATATTGATGCAGTTTTATTTTGCAATAAATGTAGAATATGGAGCAGAAAACAGCATCAGTTGCAAGTTATAAAAATTAATATGATTTTTAACATAGTTTTTCATTATTATGGCATTTGAACTTTAAATCCTTCCAAGGCTCAAGTCTCAAGCCTCAAGTCATGACGTAATAATTCATTTTTATGCTTTATCGATGCTTTTTCATCCCATCCAAAATTTCGTGTGTATTGTGCACAATGCACAACTGACAATGCACAATTCAGAGTTTATAGGGCTGGACGCTTGAAACTTGACGTTTGACTATGCTCGAAAAATGGGATGGAACGGCGATCATCATGACTTTGTTTGTGATTTCTCAAGATAATTTATACATTGTACACATTATTTTCAGTAGTTTCTAAATCTGTTCTGAATTTGAATAAACACTTCAAAACTCAAACTCAAATTCAAAACTTATACATCATACCAAATTTCAGTATAACATCATTCTCCATATTCAATATTTCATACGGTACACTGTATACTGTATACAATATGTATTACTTATGTTTTACCGTGTTATAAATATAATACTCAACATAAAATACAAAGACGACAAAGTCATTTGCTCATTCAAAAATGGACCTTTAGAATTTAGAATATCGTGAGTTGTGAATTGGGAATTGCGAGTCTCGTCTGAAATCTGAATGAAAAGGGTTTGACCGAGAACAGAGTGTAGAGTGTAAGTGTAGAGTGTAGACATGAGACATTATGGTATGTATAAAAATGAGATTCTCAATTCTCAGATGAGAAGCGGATAAGACTGAACAATAGACCAATAGAAAATACAGGATAATTTATAAATGTGTAGTGAATAGTGACATACCAAAACTGTGACTAGTAGGCAGTAGACAGTAGGCACTTTAATACATGGAATATTGAAGAATACCTATCTGCTATCTATAAAGTTTACACATAGAGGAAACTAGCAAGTTTGCGAATTCTCAACTTGCTCCTAGTATTTTGCATGCGTAATATATTATGTATGTACATTTGCTTGTATGAAGACAGCGCACAGTGCACAGAGAACGATGACAATTAAGTAATCGAGGATTATTAAAGGAATAAATCAATGACAGTATTACGTTTTTTCGTCGCTTGTCTTCCATTCTATTCACATTTTGCATAGGTATACATATAAACATCAGTTCTGCGTATTCATGAGTAGGTATGCCTAAAATACACACAGTTTGGGAACTGGGGGTTGGAGGACGAAGAAAAATGTCAAGTAATGCAAAGTCCTTCCATTCCATTTCATTTCAAATTTTGACTTTACATTTGACTGTTCTCTCTCTCTCTCTCTGTCTCTCGGTGTCTTTTGACACAAAAGAGGAAAGGTTTTTAGCATTGACATTTTCATTTAATTACGTGGCATGGCATAGCATTTAATATATTTTTTGCTACTTCTTCTTCTTCTCTCTTCCTCTCGCTTGCTGTATACAGTGTACAGTATACTGTATAATGTCTGCAGTCTGCAGTGTACATATATTTCATTATCCTATTGTATCATCAATGTGTATTTCTGATTTCTATGATGATGCGCGTCGGTTTTTTTGCTCAGTCTGGCCATCTTTTACTCCTTTCCTAATGACTACACACTACAAACTAGATACTAGATATTAGATATTAGATACTAGATACTCGATGCAATATGCTTCATAACTTATGCATTATGCATACAAGAATGTGCATTCCTATAAATAATTCAAAGAAACAGAACCAGTAGAAAAAAAATCAAAAGCAACCGATAATCTCATTACACTCACTCAGCACTTACTACACGCATATTTGAACTTGAATTGTTAGTGGTTGATTCTCAAACAGCAAATCTCATATGCATCTACCTCAAATTTCAATATCATATCTCAATAAATTGCACATTTGCATCCGCAATGAACTCTGCGAGACTACGAGTTCTAAATAATAAATAATTTTGGGTGCAAGTGAAACAAATGTATACAAATTACAAATGCATCGACATATTTACATTTTATCATCATAACCAGTAGAAGCTGAGCTAATTAGTCATAATTTGAATGTAAAAACAGCAATTAAGAATTTTTATTGAAGATAGAAGTTAAATTGATTTCAAATCTTGAAATAATAATAGTAATAATTTTTCTGCTCACAGAATATTACATGGTTATGATCTGAAACATCATCATTTAAAATCTAAACCACATGATAGTAAAGAACAGTAGCCTTTCCTCCGAACTCCAGACTCCGAACGTAATATAGTCATAAATTATTATTAAATTTTGAATTTTGAAATGCTGGCTATAGGCTACAGGATAACAACCACTACAGATATTTTAATGCATCTTTCTCGTACTAAACCTCTCCAACCTGCATTACTACGAGCACAATTGTGTAGGTTAGGTATTGAGTATTGAGTTTGTTAGAAAACCTGAATGTTGAAAGATTTTGAAATGCTACAGATTTTTTAAACATGTCGCAATTAAGCATCTTGTGCACAATTTCCTACAGATTTACTGTTTTACCTTCAGATTTGTCATGTATTATGTTATTACGTTTATTACTGTTTTTATAATCTGGTTACAAGTAAATCATCTTTTGGATTTTATGTCATTCTCCAAAATACAAGAGTGATAGTTTTTACAGGTAATAATATACAAAAAATACAACTTTACTACCTTAACCTTTTCTCCCCTGGATACGACTTTTGTCGTATTTTATAAACAATAAACAAATTCCTGAATACGACTTTTGGCGTATTGCAATACTCAATACTCAATTCCGGAGTACGACTTTTGTCGTATTTTCAAATTTTGCGTCATTTGCTTGACACCTCTTGATGGTAGAATGGAGACGAGTGAAGAAATTAATAAATTAAAAATTTACAATAAACTCCGGAATTGAGAGTTTCATACGCCATTTGTATCTACGATATCACTTATGTGTGTATGTAAGAGCGTCGGGGAGAAAAGGTTAAAAAAGTACTTTAAATGCATGCATGAATCAAAGCAGAAAAGTAAGATAAGAGTTGTACAAGAATTTGATAAACTTACAATGTTTGATAAATCATTAAACGCCATAATAAAAAATAATGCACTTAAGCAAAAAAAAACACAAGTCTCAAAAAAGAAGTAAAACAAGATATAAGATAGAAACGAGTCACCAAAAGCGTTCAATTCTTATAACAATGTCAACAGAGTACAAAATATATACATCCACCATATAAACCGTACAACACTAGAACAAAACAAAAAAACAAATCATAGATTATTAGGAATTTTTTAATACAACAAAGATCAAAGCGTTTGTCCATAAGTCTCAGCTTAAAGTTTAAAGTCTTTTTTGTCTAAAATACACAGAGAGAGAGAGAGAGAACGAGATACAAAGAGTTAATTGTATACTGTACATAATATTATTAAGTAATACTGGTACATTTTACAGTTACAAAAATATAATTGTATGATGCTGTATATTATAGCCTCTTCCTTCTCCCACACACAAGCGACGATAAAAGTATTTGACTGACTAACACTCAAATCTCTGTCTTTCTCTCTCTCTCGTACCACGATGCTCTTTATCTATACACACCAAAAGGGAAAAAAATGACACGATTATAATAATATTATTAGGAAACGACACATTCTCATACTTATTAAAATAATATTAGGAAACGACACATTCTCATACTTATTACAATAATATTATTAGGAAACGACACATTCTCATACTTGTTAAATACTCAACAAAATTATAATGAATGAACAATATAATAAAATACGTAATGACAAAATATTTCAACTACTACTACATGATACGATTGATATTTTAAAATTGTTTTGTGCGTGTATCTACCTAATGTTAAATCTTCTTTCTTTCTCTTTTTTTATACAAAAGTACTTTTAGTTGTACATAAATGGAAAAACAAATGCCGACCATGCATATCTCTACCTATCTATCTACTCAATACTCAAGTGAAACTCAAGCAAAATAGTATTCTTACACTATATGAGTAATGATGAACCTACTCACAACTTCATCCATAAACCACAAATGGATATGGACGATGTATGTAAAACTAAGCGAGAGTGTGTGTGTGTGTGTGTGTAAAAATAAAATAGCCAAACTACAACATGAAATTATGAAAAAAGTACAAAAAAATTAATGACGATTATTTCAAATAAAGTTGGTGTGATTTCTTACCTTTGATCCAAGATGATGAACAGTCTTATTCAACTAGTAAAACTGATATAAAATTTTTTTTGAAAAACTTTTGCTTTTCCAGCGAGGATGATACCATCATACTATAATAATAATAATACAATAAGAAAAGAAGAAAATTTCATTTAATTTAAAATTTAAAATCATTGACAAACATTCATGTACTGTCACAACACATATTATTATTTCATGTATATTTTAAATATTATGACTACTACTACTAAAATGCATGAATACTACAAAAAAGGAGAATTGTCGTAATATAGTTTCCTTCATTATAGTTTTATAGTTTCCTTAACTATTATTTTAAAAAAGAACAAAAAGAAGAATAGTACCTTCTGTTGAAACCATTTCATAGCATCATCCTTTGTGAGTTTATGAC